>JANHGN010005714.1:0-12355 GCA_024605025.1 Megaceryle maxima | reverse complement strand
CTGAAGCTGCACCAGGGGAGGTTTAGGTTGGATATTAGGAAAAATTTTTTTACTGAGAGAGTGGTGAGACCTTGGAGCAGGCTGCCCAGGGAGGGGGTGGAATCACCATCCCTGGAGGTGTTCAAAGATCATCCAGATGTGGCACTTCAGGACATGGCTGAGTGGTCCTGACTATATTTATAGACGGTTGGACTTGATGATCTTGAAGGTCATTTCCAGCCTTTATGATTCTATGATTTCCTGGCTCTGGACTCACATTTGCTGTGGAGTTGGATGCAAATGACCACGTGAGATAATAAAAGCCCAAACAAACATAGGAGACAGCAGAAAGGCAACACCTATAAAAGGGCAAAGAATCTGTATCAGTGACCCCAATTAGAAATACAGTTTGACATCTGGCTGGTTGGCATCAAAATCTGAAGTCTTTTATGTTTCTGCCTGATGCTCAAACCTGTGGCATCTCCAATTAGGAAACAAAGAAACATGATCCAGGGGTAAAAATACACTTTTTCTCTTCCCAGATGTCTGAAAGGGGCTTATTCACAGATCAAACGCCACCGAGTTGCCATCTCCTAAGAGGACACGCTCATTATGTTTTGACTTTTCCCTTTTTTTTTTTCCTGTTAAAAAAATAAAGGTCTGACACCGCAGCACTGAAGGCAGCAGCACAGTTCAGTAATGAGAGGAGATGTGTGAGGCTGCCCCGGGTCTGCTGCCAGTGCCAGTGTCCCAGGAACGTGCCAGTGGCAGAGGGGAGGCTGCTCACAGGGTGTAAGGTCTGGGGCACTGTGCCCTGCACGGGGCTCTAATTACTGCTGCTGGAAGGCAGGGCTGAGCACAGGCAGTGCAGTTAAATTAGGGCATGGGCGCTACGCTGGGGACTAATGATTGAGTTCAGAAAACCGAACATAATCGTAAAGGCTGTAAAAGTGGAGGGGTGGGGGGTGTGGAAGCAGAGCGAGGAGGCAGTGTAGGGTTATTTCCCTGCTCTGCCTCGTCCCTCTTCCCCAGCTCAGAGCTTGGTGAGCAAGATCACAGCATCACAGAATGGTAGGGGTTGGAAGAGACCTCAAAAGATCTTCGAGTCCACCCACCACCAAAGCAGAATCACTTAGATCAGGTCATACCATGATGGGACAGGGGAAGGTGTGGGCTGAGCCAAGGGCTCGGGTTTCTTTCCCTGAATTTCTTGATCCATTAATTGGAGCTCCATGTGCCCCCAAGCCCACTCACTGAAGGGCAGCTCGTGCCCCGTCTGCTCAGCTGGGAAGCTCCACAGCTGCCTGGCACCTCCAGCGTCCCCAGGTTGGGTTCTGATAACAAATATATTTTGGGGAGTGACTAGCAGTAATTCCTGCTGTAATTTTGGGGACTTTCAAGGCCACAACATCCACTTCTGGTTACCTGTGGCTGGGGTGGGAAATGCCTGCCCTCGGTGCCTGTGTTTGCTTGTGACTCAGGAGCACTGACCTTTCCCACTTTGGACAAATGACAGGTATCACTTTATTACTGTTTTCCCTTGGCTGAATTCTCACAGCTTCTCTAATCTCAATCCTGCAGTTGCAGGGTATTTTTATATCTTTTTTTGTGTGTGTATCATGATTATCTGCTGAATGGGATCTGCTCCATTACAATCAGACGAGTGAAGATGCAGATCTTAACACTTGAGCCACGTTTCTCATTTATTACTTTTCAAAGACTTTGGGGGGGGGGGGTGTTGTTGTTTATATGTTTACAAATCAAATAACAATCCTCATTAAGTGTTGCAAAACATGAAGCCATTTTGATCCCAGGCAGATGGCAGCTAAATGAAGTTTAATTAAAGAATGAGAGCTTTGATTCAAATCATTTTTTAAAAATATAGTGCACCGGGATGCTAGAGAACAGCATAAACAGCATCTGGGCTTTTATTCAGAAGCCCAAGTGCATTCACAAGGAAACCCTTTGCAAACCCTTTTGGAGCAACCGTGGGCTGCAGCTCGAGGGCCGGCTGCATGTGTGCAGAAACCTCCTTCTCCCTATGCCAAGGCAAGGCTGGGAAATGGATAAAGCAGCCAAGTGTGAGGTCTCGCTCCCTTCTTTGGGTGTTTTGTAATTTTTACTTGTGAAGATGATGCCAAAGTAAGAGTGGATCTAAGATACAATGAAGTTTCAGGCTGTTTTCCAGCAGCAGTTACATCCCACCCCTCCCCACGGTGACTTGCCCATGGATAGCACTCGCAGCCTGTGTGGCTTATAGATTGCTTCTCACAGGCTAAAGTGAGTGAAATGGGGGCTGAGGTGTCATGGGAGGCTCCATCCCGGTGGTGCTAAGACTTGACTGCCCCAGGAGCTCCTGGGCAGCTCCGGGCAGGGCTCAGCATTTCCCTGCAGGTCAAACCCTGTGTGCCTGCCAGCCAAGCAGGGTTTAAAGCCCATCGTGTGCTGCTGTGCAGCATGGTGTGTGCCGGGGGGGGAGGAACATCCCCATGGATGCTTTTCTGTAACAAAATTTCCTGTGGTCCTGGTGAGATGTGGGCAGAGGTTTCCTTGTGGGCTCTTCTTCCAGCAGAGAGGACATCCAGAGTCTTTCCACAAGTGGAGTGGCTGCTGCTCGACAAGAAGATCAATTCTGACTTCTGACTACCTCATTACTCTCTAGAACTACCTGAAAGGACATTGGTGCTGGTCTCTTCTCTCAGGTAATTAGTGACAGAACCAGAAGTAATGGCTTCAAGCTGAAGCAAGATAGGTTTAGACTGGACACTAGGAAAAAGTTCTTCACAGAAAGAGTGGTGGGATATTGGAATAGACTGCCCAGGGAGGTGGTTGAGTCACCATCGCCAGATGTGCTTAAGCATCACTTAGATGTAGTGTTGGGAGATATGGTCTAGGGGAGAACTTGTAGAGTAGGGTTAATGGTTGGACATGATGATCCCAAGGGTCTTTTCCAGCCTAAATGATTCCATGATTCTGTGATTCTATTTATTTCATGTGTCTGTAAATTGTGTTACCTTCAGCCATGGCTTTCCTTCCCCTATATAACTCGTGTGTGTGTATATATATAAACCAACGTGTATATATATATATCTCCCATATTACCTGTATATAACATATAACTTCTGCTTTGCCATCTCTTGGATTTTTTCTCCAGTTAATGGCTCAAAGCCAGTTCAGTTTTAACTGTAAATCCTATTGATGAGGATTATTTAATCCAGAGAAAGAAACCCCACTGATGTTCCCGTGCTGCTGGACACGAGTGCTGGTGGGCAGCGGTGACACTGGATGCTCTGGGCTCAGTCAGGGGGGTGCAGCTGTGGTGTTATAATTCATGAAGACACTGCTGGTGGAGTATCTAAGTGTTTTGTTAAATGAATGTATTAATCAGCTGTCTCAGGCTCAGCTTAACAGGTCCATGGAGTATAAAGGCAGATTGATGTAGCTGAACTGGTGTGTTCTCGTGCAAAGATTAACATCTTTTCATGAGTGGGAGTTTTTGAGGGGTGATATTTAAGGTGGAATGAATCTCCAAGAGCCATCATTAAAGTTATTTATCAATTTTTTTCCCTGATAAGATTATGAGACGGGCACTCCTAGGAGGGACAGGCCAAGTACCCAGCAAGACCATTTGTCTTACTAAAATGGCTTCATAGTCTTGATGGCAGGGGCTGGGATTTCAGGGCTGCCTGCAGGATCTGGAGGGGCAGAGCTGTGACACGGCCGCTGCTGTCAGCAGGCTCAGGGAGGAGGCAACTCTGCTGCTTCATCCTACTCTGCAAATGGTAGATGAAGAAGACAAATGGACATTCCCCTGGTAGCAGCTGTGTGGTCACAGGAGAGTTAATGAGGAGCTTCCTCGTTAACCTATACATTAAATTCTCCCTGAGAAGAGCCTGTATAGGAGCTTTTAAGGGAGGAGGAGAATGGTGCTGGGAATGGGTCATCAAGGAACAGGGAGGCATCTGTGCAATTCTGTACCAAAGGATGCCATGGAAAGTTTGTGTGGGCTCAGGGGGAGGCTGGAGAAGTAACTTGGGAGCAAGATCTGTTGAAAGCTACCCAGCCAGCAAACCACACTGGGTGTGGGAACCTCCCTAAAATAGCTGGGCTCTGGGTGAGTATCTGGGGAAAGCACTGCTTGTGCTTGTGCTGGTGCTGTTCCCTTCTGAGGCCACCAGTATCTTCCACCTGTGCTGTGACCCAGCCCAAGCAACTGTGGCTGTGCCTGTGTAACCCAGGGCTCACTCTGGGGAAGTGCTCTGCTAGGCAGGCATGTTTTATGGAGACTTCCTGCTCTTCTTGGTTCTCTGGACACACAACCATAAAGGTATGTGCAGAACTGCCCAGCAATTCTGTTCCTGGGGTTTGGAGGAGATGGGCAGGTCACAGGTGGCCTATGCTGGGGATAGACATGAG
Source organism: Megaceryle maxima (assembly GCA_024605025.1). Taxonomy (NCBI): domain Eukaryota; kingdom Metazoa; phylum Chordata; class Aves; order Coraciiformes; family Cerylidae; genus Megaceryle; species Megaceryle maxima. The sequence goes on along the minus strand of JANHGN010005714.1, from coordinate 7,960 downwards.
GACTCCTTCAGTCGTGCCTCTCAGCTCTGTTTTGGCATTGGTCTTGCTGAACCCAAGCTGAGATGTCTGAGATGGTTTGGACCCACTGAGCTTGTTCTCATGGGTCTTATGTTGTGTAAACATGAAGGCCTGGCACCTGCATGGGGGTGTGCAATCCAGCATCACCCACCAGCAAGGTGCTATTGCACCCAGGGCATGGCCCATCCTGGGGAAGCCCCTAGAAATGGCTGCAGCTGAGTGGCCTGTGACGATGATCTGTCCTCCTGTCCTGCCTTAAAACCTTCAAAACACTTTCCTGATTTTTCTGACTAAATCAACACAACTGATTTCCAAGCAGATGAGGAGAACTAAGAAAACAACCACCACAATTGCATGTAGCACCATTTGCTATGTGGTGGCACAGGATTTCTTCTCTCTTATCTTGGCTTGCCAGATTTAGTACAGACCCTGGAAGTGCTGGTGTCTGTCCCTAGAGGTCTGACTGCAGGCTCAAAGTCTTATAAAGGATTACAAAATCCTTCAGAAGGAGGTGAATCTGACTTGTCTGTGGGGAGCAAGCTTCCTTGCAGTTGCTCTACTGATAGTAATGGCTCATCTTAAGCTGCTGGTTATGCTGCTGATGTCTGCATCAGTAAATCTGTCTTCTGTTGCAACCAGGACAAAAAAGACCCTCTTCTTCATGATCAAATGTCGATAGACCTGAGTGCAGTATAATTGGAGATAAGGATTCAACAGGCTGATTACATTTAGAAGCACTAATAGCTCTGCAGACATAGAAGTGATAGTGACAGCCAACTGTGTTCAGCCAAAAATAAATAAGGTGGCCCAGTGTTTGCCTTGGGAAGGCTCTGCAGAGAATGCTCTGCTGATGTGACAGTGCTGCCACAAACCTATCCAGGAAGGACAGTGATGGATGTGGACAAACATGCTCTCCCTTGGTGAGGAATGGTGAGTTTGCAAAAAAAACCACCCAGCTTTGCAGCTGAGGAAAATTGTATCTGGCTTTGACTTCTTGCCACCAAGATGAGCAGAGCACTCCTGTGTCTCTGGCTCCCTGCTAGGAACACCAGCAGTTTATACATCTTCACCACCACTTTCAGGAAGCTTTTTGTCCCCCTAGGAGAAGTCATGCTGGTCCCTGGGGAGGTGAGTGGATCCAGGTGACAGTCAGGTTTCGAGCAGCCCTACTGAAAAGTTTCTAACTGTTGGAGATGATCCTCATGGCAGCCAGCCTGCTGCCACCTCCTCGCTGCTGAGGTCCCCAGCCACCCCCTGCACAGCTCCTACAGGCAGGAGTACATAAGGGGAAGGGAGGGACAGTGTCTAGGAAGATCAGACTGGAACCAGAACCTGAAGACAGGCAATTTCCAAAAAATGTTTATTGGGTTTGAATTTATTTTTTGTTCACTTTCGTATGAAGACGTTTGTTACAGTTTAGCTGCCAATGAAATTATTGGGTAATGTAAAGCAAAAAGGCTCCCAAACTCCTTTCTTCTAGAAATGTAGGTCAAGTAGAAATATCTGTCATTTTCTATTGCAAACAAGAATCTCTTTTCAGCTGTTGGTGTTTGTGGGTATTTGTATCAAATATGTAGGTGCCCAAATTGCCGGTCTGTTTGTCAACAGCTTGGTCTAGGCTCCATAATTACATGGCAAAGATTTCGTAGTGAGGAGCATGAAGGGGGGAGAAAAAAACCAAAATAAAAACAAAATGCCAAACCCCCCTCTTGGATGATAAAGCATCACTGGCAAACTCCCAATCTAATTTCCTTCTAGTAGCAAAAAAACAATGTAAGTTTATTTGAGGGATTGTCTGAGCTCACAGGGCACCAGCACCAGCTTCTGCGTTACATGAAGAATTTTGTTATACAGCTGAATTAATTTAGATAGATCTGACCTATGGCATCTCGTGTTCACCCACTTTGTCCCTCCCGCTGTCGGAGACTCTTTGTGGTGCTGGCTGGCCCGAGCCTGGTGCTGGGCTGGAGCCAGCCCAGGAGTGTGTGGTGGGAGGCTGGCACAGCTCCCACTCTGCCATCTTGTGCACAACTGTCTCAGCTTTCATTTTAGAAACACCCAGGCCCTGGCCAGGAGGAAGATTTGGGAAACAAGAGCTGATGCAGCAACGTCTGTATGAACCTGCCAGTGCAGAGACTCTTTTGAGATGTGAATAATTACTCAGCAGCCACGGATGCTTTTAATGTCCACGTTGACTGCTGTGCTCATCGAAGCATCTCACCACGCAGGTTTACCAGCCGTGTTCAAAGTGGCAACTCCTTTTGTGCTACAGGTAGATGTCTTTAGGGGTCCCCATGACCTATTGCTGGCACCTGCAATTTCAGATGTTGTGAAATTGTTTTGGTTTGTTTTGGTTTTTTTATTCCTGATCTTTGGCAAAATGTGTGTTTATTGTCCCTGTAATTGTCAGTTAGAAAAGCTGAAATATTTTTAAACACTTCCCCCTTCTTTTGAAGGGTCACAGTACACAAATTGGTGCTGAATTCCTGCTTGCTCTATAGACTTTCTATTGTCTTTAAAAAAAAATGGTAATAGAAGAATCTTGTTTTAAGATCATTGTTCTGGGAGGATGTGGAGGGGGGAGACAAGAAATTCTAATACATCCTTTCTTGCTGAACTTCCTAGAACACCCTCATCTGTGGGCAGAGGTGTAAACATTAGGAGAAAACAGACCCTGTGCTTTTACTAGCTAAATATTTGTACTGCCTATGTGTTCACCAGCCTTATCATGTGCACCATGTTCAAAGGAAAAATACAAGATGTCCTTACTTGCTATTTAATGGAGAAAATTCTTAGTGAAAGAAAACTGCAGAGGAATCTAGGCAATGGGAGCAAAGGAAATTTGGTAAAGGAGCAGGAAATAAGCTATCTGGAGCCGTGTGCTGGAAAACCATGGATCACTGTAGTCTTGTTCTGGTCTGTCATCACTACTCTTCTCTGATACAAAGAGCACTTTGCCACTCCTGGGCTGTAGTGGAGCTATGCTGGTTTGGGAGCTGTGATTAAAAAAATAAGCTGGGAGAAGGAAAGGGATTCTATTTACCATACCAAAGAAAGAGTGCACAGGGAGGAACTGTGAGGGAGTCTGACAGATTCTAGTCAGGGCAGTCTGACTTCTGCACAAAATAGAAAAGACAACACAATTCTGCATTGTTCTTATGAGAAGTTGGAGCTTCCTCCTTCCCTTCCCTCTGCACTTCCCATCTTCAAAGGCTATCTATGTGAATCCTGGAAGTAGAGCACGTTGGGAAAGAGATGGCACGACACCAAGTAAAGGCTGGCAAACTGAGACGTATCCTGTGCTGGACAAAGATAAGGCAGTACTGGGGAGAAGAACTGGGATTGGATCCGAACCCCCCTCCACATGAAGTTTTTGCAGGGATTTTGATGTTTTTCTGCCTGGAAAAGCAGGTCTGTGGTGATCACTGCACGGCTGGTTGGTTTCTGCTGCTCACCTTCACCCCTTCACAAATTCTTTAGGACTCCAGTAGTTTCAACAGGCGTACGCTAACGTTTTAGACTCTCAGATGTTAGATGGAAGTTGTCAAGGCTATTTAGATTTACCCACAGAAACTTCAAGGGCGAGTTGACTGAAATCCCCTATGCTACACTTAGCTGGAGGTTGTATTTGTAACTTCTTGCATGTAGTGAAACAAAGCCTTCTGATGAAGACAGCCTAGCGCTCCCAAGTGCTAAAGAGAATAATGCATGTTTCTGGGGATGAAACAGAATAATTCCCCAAACTAATAAGTAAAAAAAAAATAAAAAAAAATTGTATGTATTGGTCTCAATTTCTTTTCAGAAGACTATGAACTTGAAAAGGAATTTCTCTTTTTTTTTAATGGTGCTAAAAATAACTCTGAATTCAGCTCCTCTCTTCCAATGTCTCTGATTTTAGAGTCTGGCTCCCTTATTTAAGAGAAATATTTTGCTTGCCTTGTAGTCGCATGAAAATCTTTTTTCAATCTTAGTTGAAGCCCAGCTGGTTAACTAGTAGAGGGAAAAGCAAAGCAATAGAAAAAATTCTTTAAACTGAGGAATTTACAGAAAAATATTTTCTGCCAGCAGACTTGACCTTTGAATTTAAACTTAGAAAGAATATCAAGATGAATTTGTCAGATGTTATATATAACTGCCAGTTCAGGAATCTGCTGGTAAATATCTACAGAGGCTGCGTGTTAAGCTGGATGTCTTCTCTAGAAGGAAGTTCCTGAATTTCCAGGCTCTGAAATGATGGGGAAATTCTCGTGGTCCACAGTAATATGTTACAGTTGTTAATTACTAGAGCTACTAAAAACATACAAGTTATTTCTAGTCTGAGCATTGATTTACAACACCCAGTGAATGTCTCTGATGGATTTGGAAGCCTTAAGGAAGTAATTTTTCAGTTAGTCATCTTGTAACCACAATGGGTAAACATTATTCCACATCAAGCATGACTTAACTCTCCTAAACTTCATGCAGCCCCATAGCCCATGTGGCTGGATGGGGTGGTAGAGAGGGATACAGAAGAATGGGAAGAATCTTGCCCTGGAGAAACAGAAAATTTCCACTCTTCTGGGGACCTACATGGTAACAAAGGAGCCAGGGCAGTGATGGCCTTACCAGCAGGAAGCAACTGCCATGTATGACTCAAAAAAAATGGTCATGTGATGCTGTGTAACCAAAAGACATCTTCTCTGTGACCAGGAGCAGCCCATGTCTGCAGGACAATGGCCTGGACACAGCCTCTGAATGATGTCGTGTAATGAGCTTACGTTTCTTAGAACCATAAAATGGTGTGGGTTGGAAGGGACCTTCAAGATCATCTCGTTCAACCTTCCTGCCATGGGCAGGGACACCTCCACTAGACCAGGTTGCTCAGAGCCCCATCCAACCTGGTCTCGAACACATCCAGGGATGGAGCATCCACAGCTTCCCTGGGCACCCTGTGCCAGGGTCTCACCACCCTCAGAGAAGGTCCCCCTCCTAATTTCTAATCAGAATCTCCTCTCTTCCCATTTGAAGCCATTACCCCTTGTCTTGTCACTACAACCCCTTGTAAACAGTCCCTCCCCATCTTTCTGACAGGCCCCTCTAAGTACTGAGAGGCCCCAAGAAGGTCTCCCTGGAGCCTTCTTTTCTCCAGGCTAAACACCCCCAACTCTCTCAGCCTGTCTTTGGAGGAAAGATGTTCCAGTCCTTAGATCATCCTTGTGGCCCTTCTTTGGCAGGTAAAACTCCTCCTGCCTTCCAGGAGCATTTGCTTGAGTAACTGTTGGACATCTACATCTGTATGAAACAGCTGGTGTGGGCTGTGCTCTCTACGAGGTACAGCAGGAAGACAACAGCAACGCAGTGATTGCGGAGTGACGCCGGCCACTAAAAATGCCAACGGCAAAGGGATTCGGTGTCCCCTGTGCTAAAGCCCTTCACCAGAGGGTACACCTCTCCCTGCACAGGATCTGCGAAAGGGAATCACCCGTGCGCCGCAGGGCGAAATCCTGGTGAAAGCAGGTGGCAGATTTGGGTTGTTAGTTGTTTTTTTCAGAAGGTTTTTTGAGGGGGTTGGTTTTGTTGTGGAGGTTTTTTGTTTGTTTTGGTTCGGGTTTTTTTTTTGTTTGTTTGGTGTTTGGGTTTTTTTTTTCCTAGGCCACTGCAGAATGCTTCTATCTCCTTTCCCACAAGTGACAACAACCATTGCATCCAGCTAAACACTGTCGAGGATCCACCGAGAGCCACGGTGTCTTGAGCAAAACATCCAGGTGGTTCAGGGGACGCTGGTCAGCGTGCGCAGAGGGGCAGGTTTTGCACCAAGTCCAGAGCCTCAGCAGCGATGGAACACCCATAGCATCTCCCCAGGGCCCTTCCCAGCTGACAGCTTCTGAGCTTTACTCCCAGCTTATCGCTATTGCAGCGAGGAGGAAGGTGAATGCTTTCAACTGAACCTGCTTCCATTTCCTTTACAAATGAGATTTACTTGAAATCATAGAGTTTGGTGGTTGCTCTTCAACTCTCAATACACTGTTGACATTTTGAAAGTAGCATTAAGGGTTTTATGTAGGTCATAACAGTCCTACGTACTGTAAACAATCTGTTGGTATTTACAAAAATGATAGTTTAATTTAAAAACTATTTAAAACCTGCTATTTCTAACAGCAGGTTTCCTAATTTGGAACAAATGTTGAAACGTTTCGCTTTGAATGGAAAACTTTCTATCCATATTTCGACACAGAACCTTCAAAGGAGAGTGATCACCGAGATGCCAACTAAAACATTCGCCTGGTTACACCCAGAAAAACGCATCTGGTCGATGGCATCCATAAAGCTGAGCACCTTCGTAAAAGTAACAACCTCACTTCCAGCAACTGGGGACTTAATTTTGCTATGAGTTCCTTTATTAAACCAAAAACGACGGCTTACGGGAAGCTGATGCCGCCAGTGTTGGTTCTGGAGAAGCTGGAACAGCTCTGGGGGTTACGCCTGGTTGATTTCTGCAGGAAAGGATCGCGGCGGGGCTGCCGAGCCAAGGCCTCCGCGAGGGCCAGCTGGGAGCAGCCGCCCGGGGAACACCGAGCGCCGGAGCCGGAGAGGGGGGGAGGAGCAGCTGCTGTTGTCAACCCGCGGGGCCGTTTTCGGATCTCGAAGCTGCGCTCACCCCATCGCGACAAGCCGTGAAAGGGGGGAACTAGGCCGGCTGGGACCAGTCTTTGCTGCCCGGGGCCAGGCTACAGGCAGCGGCCCGGCGGCGGCAGAGCCCTCCGGGGGGCGGGGCTGGCCTGAAGCAGCGGGGCGGACGGAGCCTTCCCCCCGCCCGCCGCAGGCGACCAGCGCCGCTCCGGCCCCGCTCGGCACGAGGCTCCGGCCGCCCCTCCCGGCGCGGGGCACGGCGGGAGCCGCAGTTCGCCGTCCGCCCCTCGGCCCGGCCCGGCCGCTGCCGCCGGACTCCAGCTCCCGGCGGCCCCCGCAAGGGACGCGCCTGCGCGGCCGCGGCTCCTCGAACAAAAGAACCTCCCCCGTCGCCTCGTCTCCCCTCCCCCGGAGCGGCGCTGGGCTCAGCCTGAGACCGTGAGGGGAGAAACGGGGCCGTGTGGGTGGCGGCCGGGCCCATCGCCCCGCCAGCCGCCGAGAGGCCGCGGGGAAACCGCCTCCCGCCAGCGGAGCTCCACCGTCCCCCCGGCCTTTCCCTGCAGCCCAGCGGCGCCTCCTCGCCTCCAGCCAGCGGGACCGGGCTGGGGCTGTCGGCGCCCGGCAGCACGGGTGAGTGGGAGGGCGGGACCGGGCCTCCCCGGGACGAAGGACGGGACCGTTACCCGCGGCTCCCTGAGGGGAAACGTCCGGGAGGAACGTGGGGCGGCCGCGGCCCCAGGGCGGGCTCCAGCCACCGCCCGGCGCGTTCGGGAGGGGCAGGGCGGGGCCGGCATCGGGGGCGCGGTGGCGCCGAGGAGAGGCGCGAGGAGGGGGGGCCGCTGAGAGTAGCCGGGGGAATTGGGGGGGGGCAGAACGCGACAGGTTAGCGGGGCGCCGTGGGAAGCTCGGCGGGGTATGGGGCGAGAGAGGCCGGAGGCTGTGGGCAGAGGGCAATGGGGACGGTGATGGGAGGCCCGAGGGGGATGGGGCGGTGGCGGTGCTGAGGGGATGCCCGAGGGCACAAGGCGATGGGGGCTGCTGAGGGGACTCCTGCGGGGGACGAAGCTATGTGGGATATGAGGGGAGACGCGGGAGAACAAGGCGATGGGTGCGCTGAGGGGAGACCCAGAGGGACAGGGAGATGGGGCGTTGAGGGGAGTCCTGGGGTGGGTGGTACGACACAGAGCGGCGTTCGCGGTGAGGGAGGCTCGGTGGAGGGGCTACATGCGTGTCGAGGTACTGAGTGGCGTCCCGGAGGGGACGACACGGAGAGCGATAGTCTGAGGAGAGCCGCGGCAAGAACACCCGGCGAGTCAGGGCACGGGGCCGCTGC
>JANHGN010005713.1:90933-105615 GCA_024605025.1 Megaceryle maxima | reverse complement strand
ATGTGAATTTACTTGTCTGATTAAGAAATATGAAAATGGTAATGATTTAATAATTTGTAAAACAATTAAATATGTCAGTGGAGCTGGTCCTTGGGCTATTCTAATCACTGAAGGATCTCAAAACTGGGTGGAGACCTGTGTTCTCTTCTGCATGTGAAGGCTAAGTCCTGTTTGAGATATGCCTGAGGAAATGTCCTGTTATTTTGCAGTTTTGACTCAATCAGTCCTTTTAAAAAAGTGTTCTTCGAATAGTGCAGGAATGATCCACTTGTTCTTGAAACATTGAATACAAAACATGAGCTAAAACTAGATAAAAATTAGCAAAACGAACTGCCTATGATTTTTCCACCAGCAGTTACCTTGTGTGACAGAGGCTGGATAAAGTGCCGGTGAAGGCTGCTTCTGGATTTGAGTTTGTGCACTGCTTGCACCCTACTCCTTCCTAGCATGAGGTACTGGTGTACACCCTTCTTCCCCTTCTCTGATACTCTGCTTTCGAAACAAGGAAAGTTCAAACATGCAACAGATATGGTGACCTTTCAAAATTACTTTGGTAGTCTCAATACTCATTGTTTTGGACAAACATCCCTTATCATATGCAAAAACCCCTCCAACTCTTGCCTTTTTAAATGGCATTTTGTGCAGCTCTGAAGAACACTGAGGGACTGATGTGTGTATGAAAATTTAGTTCTTTTTTCTTTTTTTTTTTTTTTTCACCTTCAGAAAGGTGACCTAGCACAAAAGGGAAATGTAATGACAATCATATGCCATGCTTCTCTATGATTCTGTTATCTCTGCTTGTAGGCCAGCTGTTCTAATAGGTGTTGTGCTGCTTATCAGTCCTCTTTGAGCATCAGTGCTTTTCCTTGGAGAAGCCATTGCTATTCTCAAGTCATACTACAGAATCTCTGCCTCATTGTAGTCTCCTGTTGTGGAACTTGATACAGTTACTCTGTTGTGGGGTGGTTTGTGTGGTTTTTTTGTTTGTTTGTTATTTTTTTTCCTTTGAAGCTAACGTGTATCTTATGCACTTTTCCTAATGTGGAGATTCTAAGCAGTAGAGATGTCTTCAAATGCTTTATGATTTTCTTCCTAAAACCAATAAGGAGTAATCTTAATTTGTTTGCTTCAGAGTTATTTCTCTGATCCAGATCAGACTTGAAGATACTTATTTTAAAGAAGCATTTCTGCTTGTGATAATAAGGTAGCTGATGATCCATAGCATCTTGAAAACTCAAGATGTTACCTGCTCCAAGCTAACCTGGCTGCAAGTGAAAGAGGTTTTCATGACAGTTACAAAGTTTGAGAAAGAGTTAGAATATTTATTTTTTCTTGCCCTGGATAAAAGAGAACTCGTGTCTCTTTATGTTACTATCAAAAAGATCTCCTCCTTGAGGAGGAGTAAAAACCATTGTCAAATGTCAAAAACATTTAGGAGACCTATGCCTTAGCCAAAGGACATACTGTTTTTTAAAGTGCAGAAAAGGACTTGGCCATGCCTGGCCTTTGCCTTGAAGACAGAGATGCTCCTGGGGCCCAGCCAGGGAGGAACAGGGAGAGATCGCCCAGCACTTCACCTTTCTGGCAGAACATGGTGACTTCCCCTCCTGGAGCCACCAGAGGCATCTTCATCTTCCAGCAGGTGGGTGAAGAAAATGTGTCATCCTGCTCTGACCAGTTAAGCTGTGTACCCTGTCCTCTTGCTGGGTCTGCTTTTCACCCTTGAACCATGCTGAACCTTACTCAGAGCTCCCTGCAGACAAAGCACAGCTGCACAGTGCCTCTTGGCCCTGGTCTGCGTGCCAGCTATGCCCAAAAGAGACAACATGTTGAAAGCTGTGTGCTGCCATCACCCAGGTTCTTGTCCTATTGTGTCCCCTGTGGACATCTATAAGACAGAAAATTTCTGGCCTCTAGCTGTGCATGTGCTGATCAGTGTGTCACTAAACTTGTATGTTTGAGTCTGTGTATGTACTTAACATGTGAATGTATGTTTGTGCCACCAAGCAGAGCACAGAGGACCTGTGTTCTCCCTCTCTGGAAGCACTAACCTGAAGGCCTCTCTGAGCTGTTGGTTTCTGAAAAGGGCAGGGATGTAGGGCCATCTCCAAGGCCCTTAATCCTCTCAAATTTTGCTGAAACCAGTTAGCAGATTTGAAAGCTATTTGGGAGTGGGGTTGGCAACCAGTGTGGTTACGTGAACTCATTTCCAAGGAAAAAAACAAGCTAAAAATGCACTGATCACGTTTTCCAAGCAAGCTTTTAAAATTCTTCAGAAAACAGACAACTTGGGAATGAGTGTGAGGCAGAGGAATCAGGAGATGGAGAGTCCCCATCCCTACTCTAGTAAGGACTTTGCTACTTAACCCTGTGTGCTGTTTCCACAGCTGTCCAGCACTTCCTTCTCAGACTCCCAAAGGGACGGTGGATGCGTTTGTTTGTAGTGTGCCTATACATGCAAAGTATTATTATTATCAGTGTAAAAATAGAAGATTTCAGATGGGCTGTAATAGAATAAAAATAACAGAATGGCTCAAATCTCCCTGCCTCTGAAAAACAAACAAAACCAAAATACACCCCCCCCCCCAAAAGTTAATTTTTCTGTTGCTGTTTAGAGATACAAGGAATAAAATTGCTTAATAGGTGTCAGAATCCTGTTTTAAATAAACTTTTTGTGATGGCTTTTTCCAAAGAGCTATAAAGCTATAGGTACTAAGTTCCTTTTGCAACTTAGTAAGAGGTAGGGAAATGGGAATGTGTCCCAGTACGGTGAGCACTGCTGTAGATAGGAGGCTGTTGTCTCAGCCATGGCCTGTTTGCAAGGCTTTGAATATTTGGCTCAGATGAGGATGCAGCTACCCAAGTGAAACAGAAATGTGTGGGTCTGCTCTGGGTTTCAGTTACTGGGAAAAGCAAAATAAAAGACGTGTCACAACTATCAGGCACCTTCCCCAAGTGCTCACATTCCCTTCCCTGTGAAAGACATCTGAGTCCCAAATAGCAGCCAGTTTGTATGCTAATGAAAGTATAAATTGTTCTTTGTTCTTGAGCCCTCTTAAAGTAGATGGACAAAAGACGTGTATAATAGCATATGAAGTGCAAAAATCCAACTGTTGCTTAAATGCTGGACATAATGACTGGAGCTAGGTGATTTTGGGGGGGGGTCCTACCCCCCCCCCGGTGAAAAGTAAATGAACTGAAAATACCACTTTATTATCAGCCCTGTGTTTGCTGCTAGAGACAATGGTCTGTGTGTTAGAGTCACAAAAGTGACCATGTGGTGGTGTTCTGTGCAGCTAGTTCAGAATGTTCTGCCCCCATTTCCTTGTGTGCTTGGGGAGAATTGTGATCTGAGCTCCAGGTGTTCAGAGGTTTGTCCTCACCACCCAGGGATGGGCAGCCCAGGACACTTTTACTGATGCAGAAATGCTTTCTGGAGAAGTGACAGGGACAAAGTGTTTCAGCCCCCTGGTTGCCCCTGGGCACAAAATGAGAATGGGAATTCACTGATTCCCTTCTCTGTTTCTGGTGTGAGGCTGGACAGTCATACTTGCACAGTCCTGCTTAAATAGAGGCTTGTCAGGTATTCTGTGAGTGAGATGTGTGGCTTGGCAGCTCTGCTTTTTTCTCCCAGAATACATTAATCTTCCCAGTTACTGGATGGGACCATCACAGACCAAAGTGAAACGACAAAACGTTGGACGGAAGGTTTCAGTATACTTTCCTACTTGTGAATTTGTGTCATATTGAAGCTCTTTTCTGCAATCCAGTCCTTTGCTTCCCGTGGCTGGTGGAGGTTTTGAATGGGGATTGCACAGGTGGCTGCCATTCTGTACACTCTGGTTTTGTTGCCTTCAGTTGCCAAACTGCTGAGAGTCCCATGGATGCCCTGAGTTAGGAGTAGCTACAGTTTATGAGGTGAACAAAAATAGTGACATGTGCATAGGTATGCTGCAGCCTCGCTGCATAAGATCTAACAAGGGCTTTTGTTTATGATAGTAAACCAGATGAGTATCCTTTCCTCAGATCTGGTTTATATTAGTAATGAGCCAGAAAAGCAGCCAAGAAGTGACTGGTCCTGAATGCTGGGAAGCTGTGATTCTGCTCCCAGCCTTATGCTAGTAATTGGTAGAAGTCCCTCTCCCCTGAGTTGCTTTTGTAAAACTTTCCTGAACCACATTTTAGAAAAGGGTGAAGGCCAGGTTTTGAGTGATCAGCTTCTCTTCTGACACTGCTTACATAAGCCTGCCTCCTGAGCATAGAAAATCTCACCTCCTTCAGTTTTTAGGCAGGTGCTACTGTTTCAGAATATGCTTTTCTTGAGAAAGTATTGTCAGGATTTCAAAATAGTAATTTGTCTGTTTCCAAGTTCCCCCTTTGCTTCTAAAGGACCAAACTGTCTGCAGATCCTTGAACTTCCATTTTGAGTAAGCCTAGACCCGCAGATCAGCTTTGTGATTAGGTCTGTCTCCTTTGTAATGTCTCTTGCTTTTGATGGGGGTAGAGATACTGAGAGTATAGCCTTCCTCACGGTACTATCTGTTTTCTTTGGCTTTCCCAAATATAACACATCATGCAGAGCTGAAAATGAGGAGGATGAATGAAAATGTTTTGAATCTTGAAGATTTGGATTAAGCTTTGTGTAAAGGTTTTGGTTTGAGGTTTGTCTCTCTTAAATTAGCTCACTGTATAATAGTGTAGATGTATCTACCACTGAGGTCCTGGCTAGCTAATGAAGGCTAACACAGGTGATACCACATCCTACAGACACTGGCATCCAATCTGCACTCTAATGGCTTTGACAAATCCCCTCAAGCAGAATTTTCATGCTGACTCCATGATCAAATGAGTCCAAAAGCTTTAATAGCACCGCTGAGAATGTCAGACGGGACTGATGAGGTTAGATTGCATCTGCATGAGGGGATAAATTGTTCTTGAGTGTAATTCACAAATCAGAACGTCAGACTATTATAATTGAACCCCTCTCTGTAGGGCATAAATTTCAGCAGCTGCTTTTCATAGATGACAAATCTCTTTCAAAGCTTATACATGGCTATTAATTCTTCTCCTGACCAAACCTATTTGAAGGATGCCTCAACCTGCTATAGGGTAGAGAAGATATCTTGAGCATCTTAATTCATTTAAGTAATGGATGTATTAATACTTCTAGTGTGTTGGGAAATGCTTGTTCCAATTTACTTTGCTGTTATGTGAGTAAATTTAGAAGTGACTCCTTTGTAACATCTAGCCAGGACTGTTTGAGGGGCTGTGAATTTATTGAGCCTGTGATACCTGCAGTGTGGAGTGGAACTGATCCAACTCCCATGGAAAGAAAGACTGGGTCAATATTTCTGTGTAGTCAGAAGTAGAGAAGTCATCAGATCAGGATGCAGAGGCACTTCTGCCAAATAAATGATAATCAAATCTGTCTACAGATTATATTGGTAAATACAGGACTTGCATGTCCAGTGGGGTTGAAAGGAGGCAATGGCAAGCATGTGTATATATGAATCTGGACCTGTTGAGATCTCAGACTGGCAAAATACTTAAGTGGTGTCACTTTCACTGGTAGTCAGAAACATGCTGAAAGGTCTGGCTTGTACCAGTCAGTCTTTTGGTAAGCTTTCTAGTATGTCTTCATTTGAAAGATGCAATGTCTTGCTGCTCTTCAGGAAGCTTCATTATTTGTTGTACTGGTTGTTGTCCTTTCTTAAAATCTCCCCAGTCATTCCCATTCAGAATGAAGAGAGGAACGTGGTGTTACGCCATTCACTGAAATACAGGCTGTGAAACAAAGCTGGGTTATCCACTGTGACCCAGAGCATGAAATCCAGTGTGTTAAGATCATGTTCCTCAGCAGCAGCCTAATTCAAATATAGATTGCATGGAATGTCTTTTGCCTGATGTTTGTTGGGTCTTACAGTGGCTTTATACTTTCTGGGCTATCAAACACACCTTCCCTTACTAAGTAGGGAATAATTTAGCAGTTAATCCATGAAATGTTCTTAGTCTTCCAGATAAGACAAGACTGGATTGTGGGATTGTGTTGTGGGTGTGTTTGAGGCACTGTTGTTTTCCTGATAGCATTTCCTCTGCAAGGGGGAAAAGCTTTGTGTCAGTTTTCTGAAAAGTCACAAAAAAAAGGAAGGATGAGATGTGCCTTACCTATAGAGGACCCAGCTCTGGTGACCTTTTCTGCCAGCAGAACCCTACGCAAGAACTTAATGAAAATTAACACTTACCTTTTGCTTAATTGGCTGTTCTTCTGGTGGAAGTGACTCTGGCAGTGGGATGAATCTGACCAGTGGTGGATCACTGTTTTCCTGTAAAAAATACTAACCTTTCATGTAGTTCTACAGTCAAAACAAACTTGCTTCAAGGTTGAAGGCACCAGTGCCCATTCAAATGGTACAAGAGATTTAATTTGAGAATTTTCAAACAGTTCTGTGGAAAAACAGTGGTCACATCTTCAAGTAAATAAAAATTGATCCATTTCTATTTATGGTAGATAAGTGCTATGTGAAAGAAACAACACAGAGAAATGCTTTTAAAGACTGACTCAGCTATTGTGGTTTTATAGGACAAGTGAATGAAACTTGTTTGGATTCTTCCCAGAATAAATACATACACTTTTAAAGTACTCTGGAGAATAGAAAAAGAACCAGCAGTAACACAGAAGCGCTAGTTTAATCTCCAATTCACCAGATACTTTTGTGTTAGTCTGGAGTGCACACAATCAATCCTAAACCATTCTTATGTCTCAGATGCATGTTTAACATTTGGAGTCTTTGAACATGTCTGTGAAGAAAAGGTAGAGACACCCAAGTTTTTCTTAGTGTACTAAGCTGAGAAAGAAAGGCAAAGAAGGGTGGGTTTGCTTGTATCCATCCTCTTAAACATGTCCTTGGGCTGAAAGTTCTATATAAGAAGAATTCTTGGTATATACTGTGGGATGTCTGGAAAATAGATAGTAATAAATACATCATTTTATACAGAAGATGGATAATTCAGTGCCTAAGAATGTGAACTGGAGAATAAATCAATGCAGAGAGACCTTCTTTTCTTTGGTGTTAATTTTTTCCTTTTTCTTTCCCCAGTGAATGTTCCTCAGCAGTTGCAGCAGAGGGGGGTTTTTACAAATATCTTGCTGAAAATCTCAGATCTGCTGTCTTTCCTCATGAGAACGGAGAATTGCAGACCGGAAGGTGGATCGTCACAGCTCATATTTAAAGCAGCAAGTCAAGGTAATTTCAAGACTAAGTTGTTTCTAGCTGAACCAATAGTCACTTGTTCTAAATCACACCGACGTGCTTAGTGAGAAGTAATAGCACACTGCTGTCTCCTCTGAACTCCTGAATTTACAGTAATAATTGTGCAACATGAATCTAGGCTTAAGCTAATCTCCAGTTACCTCTTCCATTTTCATTTTACGCTTGCTTGCTCTGCAATGGCCCCCTTTAGACTGCTACTTCTATAAATCTTTGTCACAGAGGGTCACTGGGTTTGAGAGAAAAAGGGGAAAAAAACCCCACCCAACTGTGAACACAAAGTCTAATGTGCTTTCTCCCCTAGATACTGTACCAGAGGTAGGTGTGCTTCCTCCAGTCTGATTTAGCTAGTGCAGATGCCATGGCTAAATGCATAAAGTACATACAGTCTGGTGGTGTTAATTAGTTTGTTTACAGAAGCAGTTACAGAAACAGTTTGGTTCAGCAAGAGTTAATCGAGCAAACTTCAGCCGAAGCAAACCCCAGAATGACCCTTTTCTCCTGACCTGTGTGTGGGGGGGGAACGGACAGGTTAGAAAATATTGGTAACAGCTGCTATTGGCTGCTGCAGTGTGCATATAGTGTTCTCTCTGTGTGTTTGGGGGAAGCAGGGAAGTACCTTATTCTACCTCAGTTGGAATACTTGTCTTTTTACAAATACACATTTGCCAAGAGGTCGGTCAAACAAACAAACAAAACACCCCCCCCCAAACCAAACCAACAAACAAAAAACCCCAACAAAACCCTGAGAACTCACCAATCTAATAAATTTGAAGATTATGTAGATGAGAATCCCAAAGTTCTTGGACCCTGACCACAGTATTGCTCAGATGCATTGGCAGAGCCTGAAACCTTTATCTCATTCCTCTGACCTAGGATTATTCCCTTAAATTCCTTCTTCAGGCTCACTCTCCCATTTCCCATTTTAGCATCTTGTGGTGCAATAGAAGGAAGCTCAAAGCTCGTGTTCTGTTTAAGCGTTGCTTGGAAAAGGAGCATCAGTGACTGATACTCTTTCTGTGGATCAGTGTGTTGTGGTCCAGGCTGGATTGATGTGTAGATTTTTTTTGTTTTGTTTTGTTTTGTTTTTTTTTTTTGTTTGTTTTTGTTGTACAACCCAAATACAAGCTCAGAGGCTAGAACAGTGTTTGTAAGTATGTATGTCCTCCCATCTGTTTTGAATGCCTTATCATCAACTTTACTCATGCTGATGAGCACTGCCTGGTTCAAGGAGTCCCAGATTTGTGCCATCGGTCCTCACCAGTGGAATGCAACACTTTGTCCTTGAGGATAGCTCTTCCTTAAGTGCTCCTTACGCTTGGAATGTAGCTGTCAGCCTTCAGATGATCACTTTATCTGACAGTGGCTTCTTGCATGTCCTGGTGGATGTACCTTGTGACAGGCAGAGGTGAAGGCACTTGCTACTCTTGGCAGCATGAGTTATCCTACATTGTTTATGTGGAATCTCTTAATCAATTACCATGATGGCTTGAGCTTCACAAAGCTCTTCTGGCTGATCATGAGTTCCCTATATTAGTCAGAACTATGGTACATCCAATTGATGTACTTTGTGGAGGGTGAGCATTTTACATAAGCTGCAGAGCAGGTCAGAGTAGAAGTGAAGGACACAGAGTTTGTTTCTCCTAAGAGCGACTTGGAGCAAGTCGTGTACTCTGGTTATACCACGAAGCCCAGATCCTGCATTATACTACGTTGTTTTAATCTGTGCTAGAGGACAATCTGAACCTGTGACAATCTAAACTGATGATTTGAAATGACAATTTGAGCCATGTAATTCAGGATCTGGACACTCTTTGAGGTGCTTAGATTTCAAACTAGAAATGTATGCTTATGTTAACATCCTGTCTGTCTTTCATAGCTGCTGTTGGATGGAAAAACCATTTGACTTGTGGGATGCTATTTAATAAAAATAATTCTTTGTCTGAATTTATAAGCTGTGATCAGTACCAATAGAGAAAACTGTAGGTGATCCCATCAGCAAAATCTTCATCAAATGCTCCCCTCTGGTTTTCATTTTCGACTCAGAATCAGGGGGAAGAAAGTGAGACCTCTTCAGAGCTTGAATCTGCAATTGTCCAATGAAATGATGAGATTTGAATTACATGCTGAGGTTGAAAATGTCCTTGTTGTGCAGGAAAGGACATCATCTGAAACTGTCAAAGTTGGGATATATAAAACTGCACATATGATAATTAGTCCAAAATTTCTATCAAAAAGAAAATAAGGAAGATGGTTTTGTCAGCCAAAATGTCACACCTTGCGGATTTAGAGCAGGATGAAGTGATTTGCTGACCTCCATACTACCCACAGGGGCCAAATAAGTCTTTTCCCTTTATAATCCCACCTGCCTTTCTCTGACACTCCAGCCTGGGCTAGGCAGCTGATAATGTATAGTGTCACTAATCCACTGGGTCACATACGGTATGAAGCTCAGCATTTTACAGGTTGCTATCTGTCTTTGAAAGAAAGACCATGACACAATGCATGAAGACTTTATTTGCCTGTTACTATTTATCTTCATCATCCCACTGACTTTCATCACAGTTCTGCTGAATAATAGCAGTAAGAAAACATTATGGAAGTGTACCAGGGGACTCTATCTCAGAATTACCAGTTACACTACCTAATAGATACATCCTTCTGCTAATACAGGCTGTTTATCAAAGCATATGTAGACAAGAATTTCTTTGAAGCAGCTGCGTAGGGAAGGTGTTTTTCATGAGCTTGGGGAGAGAGGGAGTAGTATAGCAGGTTGAGAGTGGACCCAAAGCTGTGTGTAGGTTTTTTTGGCAGCCGTTGCATGCAGGATGGGATCTTGGGAGGTGAGACTGTGGAGCACAAGGAACTTGTGAGCAATGTGTGAGACCAGTCATGTGAGAAGATTACAAGCTGTGTACTGGAGAAATTAGAGAATTTATTTCAAGTTCTGCCAAGCTTTATGCAACTGCCTATGTAACACTAAAGAAAGTTCTGGTATCTATTGAACTCATTTGCAAATAATCTGCATGAAGACTATATATTTAACACTGCTTGACAGCTCTAAAGAATGGAGTCACTTGCTCACATATAAAGTCATAGCAGGTCACTTCTCACCCTGTTAAGCCTATCAGCCTAGTACAGTGATTCAAGGAGAAGCATGGGAATGTCTTCTGTTGGGAGCAGCGACACTTCAATCTCTATGGCTCCTGCAGTTCTTGTGGCTGAAGCTGGAAGATACAGCAACAGACAAGTCTTATGGTGAATTTGTGGTGTAGGAACTGGGAGGGAGCTCATACTATATCCAGTCCTTGAATGAGACAGCCTGTAACTTGTTTTAAGCACGTGAGGTTTCCAGCTAAGGGACCGATTCGTGTGGGCTCACGTGCAGTGTAATGCAAAGAGGCGTGAAGTCTGCCCAGAAGTCCTCCTCTTACATCCCTGCACACTTGCTTTGCATTCAGCAGCAAGCCAAATGCCTCAAACACTGAAAGTTGTGTTGTATCCTCCCAGAATTCTGAGAGAAATATGAAATGTGATATTTAAAGCACTAACGCCTGTGATCCTTTTAGTTTTGATCTGCCACAAGCCCCTGGTTTTAAAGGCTGTAAGGTACATTTGAATAGCATTTTCAGGCTTGGCAATCCCATTTTGTTCAAGATACACATAGTGAACTGAGCTCTATTCTTTTCAGCACAATTTCCATTTATTATACATACTAAAATACATAGTAGGAGGTCTTCACTTGCTTTTAGGTCTGCTGTCAAGTGTAGCGCACAGCCGTTTAACCAGGAATAGCTACATCAGGAGTCTTGCACAATAGAAGAGGATATTCCACGTGTGCATAGTTACATCACAAAGGAAAACCTGAAGCAGAAAGTAGATGCATGAAAGCAAACACCCAGGAGTTTGGTGGTGCAGGAAGCTAATCTGTAAAGCCTTTATTTGTCCATCTGAGCATGTTGCAGCAAATACAGTTTTCGGTACAATTCTCAGCTGCACAGTCATGTGTGTTTTCCCCCTCTGGTTGTTGAGCAGTGCTAATTATGGTACTTCTGTTGCCACACAACAGCTTCTTTCATGAGCTGCAGGGTCAAAAGAAAATGTTATGTGCTGTGAAGCTCATCCTAGAGAGGAGGTCATGGGGCTTGGCAGAAGTGTAGTATGCACCATTTTGGCAGGAGAAGTAAGACCTGAGGGCTGCAAGGTCAGAGTGAGGGCTAGAAAAAAAGTCACATGTATCTTTTAAAAGCAGATTAATTTAATTTGGGATGACAATGCCACAACTACTTCCAGCCTTGCATTCCCACCTCCACTTCTCCAGTCCTATTGCCAGTGCTCGCAAAGGCATTCATAAACCAATACACCTTGATGCAGCTCCCAGTTGCTGGTGTGGATGGGAAGCAGTGACAGGAGTGGGAAGTGGGAGCCTTGTGTTTTGGCAGCAGCTGGTGGCTTAAAGTAATCATGGAACTACAGCTCTTGACTCAAGGCACTCCTAGGTTTTAATTGTAGCCATGCAATTATTACCTGTTTTTTCCAGATCTAACACAGTTAAATTTCTTTTCATTGAAAGTCCTGGATTTTTACTGCTTGTTTTGTAAACACATGTAACATGCTTTATATACAATATACCTCAAGTTACCGGTAAACACTCCTTTAAGTCTTCATGTGTTTCTGTTTGGGGATCAAAAAGGATGAATCCCTGCCTGGAGTGGATTTGATGTACCCCACTGTGGTGGTCTGGTTATCTCCCTGTTGCCCTTTAACAGATCATAAAACACAGCTGAAAGAAGGAATCTTGAATTGACCCATGAGAGTTTGACACTCCTCCATCCATTTCCTTTCCTCCTGTCTCTGTGAACATATGTTTTAAGCAGTAAGTCTCTCCCTTCAGTCTGCGGTGGACAATATGTATGTATATATATGTGTGTGTGAGAGGTGTCACATGTGGAATGGCTACTACCAGGTACTCTGGTTCCTGGTACTGAGATACTTTTAAGGTATGATAATTGACAAAGGGTAGTTAAGACCATATATTGGTGTGATTCTGTTCACAGTCGCCCTCCACTCAGCTCTGCTGTTTTGAAGTGAGAGGTGTGAGGTTGTGCCCTCCAGTGGGAGTCCTATGTTTCTCCTGGTGTCAAAGGCAAGCTGTCTTTGTGAGCCTGGGAAATTGCAGGGCTTTGGGAACTGCTTCCTTAGGCTGATAGTGGTGCAGTTGGAAAGCAAAGAAAGGGAGAAGGTGAGTAAAGAGGAAAAGACAGGCAGTATGTGCTGTTCTCCCACCATCTTCTGGCTGGAGACGAGCTGTGTAGCAATGTGCCTTAGTTTTCCTATCTACACAGTTGGTAGAATTGCGCAAGTCTTGGAGGAGTGTGGAGAGAATTAGTGTTTCCATTGCTTGGATGAAAAGCACTATGCACACAAAGTGTTTGCTGTAGAGAAGCTGATCCTATTTCATTATGTTTGTCAACAGTTGATATTTTGGCTCCTTTGCTGTCTTGCCCATTACAGGGTGGAGAAGGCATTAGTGAGGGGTTCTGTTTGCTTCTCTTAATGGCTGATTCCCTTGCTGTTGGCTAAGAAACCATTAAGCTTGTTCAGAAGGGTACTATGCAGATTTGTTTCTGAAAGCTTTACAGAAATCTGCCGACAAATTGTCTGAGCCCAGGGCATTTCCAGATTGCATATCCTTAATTGTATTAAACACTTCAGAGCCATCTGACGGATTGTCTCACAGTTCAACCATCTGGTCTGGAAATTTAGGCAAGCTTTACTTTATGGCAAAACTCTGAGTCACTCACACTGGAGTGTCATTAGATGGCCTCTGGGCTGCTCTTTGATGGAAAAAGGCTAGTATAGTGTCACTGCTGATGGTATGCTGATTGAGGAGAAACGTAAAGTTTTAGGGGCTCATTAGTTTTGATTAATCAGGTTAAAAATTCATCTTTCTTGCCCTTCTTGTCTTTGCAAAAAGACTAGTTACTCTCCCTCCAGTCCAAACCATAACAATTGGTAGTGTTGCTTTACTTGCTTTGTATTTGTTGTTATAAATCTACAAAGCCCACTGTGCTTTCAAAACAAATTCTTCTTAAAGGCAGTTAAGACTTTTTACTTGATTACTATAGCACTTAGAAGTTCTGATGCATTTCCTCTTGCAAGATCCCTGGGATGTAGGAAGTATGGTTTCCCTCATAATAGCAATGGAAGGAGAAATAAGAGAAATAGGTCATGTAGGAGAAGGTGTCTTTCACTGAGGACTACATGGGCTGCATGAAAGCACTCCAGTGCTGGTTTCTCACCTGCTGGTTCTTGTGTGCTCACTCCCTTTCCCCAAGGCAGAGAAACTGTAAATGACTTGCTATTCCCCAGAAGAGATCGAGTGCCATGAGGCCCCTCTTATTCCCAGGCCAAACGTGCACACTTGGTGTGTGGTGGGCTCAGGAAAGCTCCTCTTTCAATGGGGAGCTTATGAATGCTCCATCATCATGTGGTTGCTGTGCCCTGTGCTGGTGAGGTCTGGGGATTTGACAATGATGGCTCTCCATGTAAAAAACCTCAGCACTAGGATTTTGTTCTCTTTTGTAATGATCTGTATTCAGTGCTGGCAAGGGGAGGCAGAGTGGCTGATACTGAAAGGGAAGAGAAGCAGTTAGAGAAATGCTTTCAATTGCATACTGCAGACTCAGTTTTTGAGATGATTTTGGCCAATAAACCAAGCATTTCTATTTAAAATTATTTGGAGAAGAGAGATTTATTTCTGTGCTCAAATCTGTCAATAATTAGGCCTAAGAATGCATGATATTTCCCAGAAATGCCATGGATCACAAAAGGCTCTACAGACTTGAATCTCCAGAGAATCACTTTTAAATTTACAGGAAAATCCTAACTTTGATTTGGATTGAAATAAAATCCTAAACTGTCCGTGTCCTCAAACCTGAAATGTGTTTGGAGGCCATACCATTCTTCCCAGTTGTAAGATATAAAGTAAATCCAAATGCGAAATTAACTCTGCTAAGCTAGAACTTGTACCCCCCTGTCAGACATACAGCAGTGGCTGAAGGGAATGGGCAGAGCAGAACCTGATGAGGTTTAACAAGGATAAGTGCGGAGTCCTGCATCTGGGGAAGAATAATAAATTACAGCAGTACAAACTGGGAGGTGATCTGCTGAAGAGCAGCCCTGTGGAGAAGGATTTGGGAGTCCTGGTAGACAACAAGTTCAAGAGAGACAGGGATCTGCTCAAGAGAGTCCAACGGAGGGCTACAAGGATGATGAAGGGACTGGAGCACATGCCCTATGAGGAAAGGCTGAGACACCTGGGGCTCTTCAGCCTGGAGAAGAGAAGACTGAGAGGGGATTTGATAAATGTTTATAAATATATGAGGGCTGAGTGTCAGGAGGAAAGGGACAG
>JANHGN010005713.1:32304-90833 GCA_024605025.1 Megaceryle maxima | reverse complement strand
TGTAAGGGTCACAGAGCACTGGAATGGGCTCCCCAGAGAGGTTGTGGAGTCTCCTTCTCTGGAGATTTTCAAAACTCACCTGGATGCGTTCCCTTGTGACCTGTGCTGGATTGTATGGCCCTGCTCTGGCAGGGGGGTTGGACTCGAAGACCTCCAAGGTCCCTTCCAATCCCTGACATCCTGTGATCCTGGGAATGCTTTTCTACCCTCCAAGTTTGCCAGAGTCTTTCACCAGTAGGGCTGAGTGTTCAGGAGACTGTGTTAAAGCTTGTGTGGGACATGAGAGACCTTTCAGCTTCCTGCTTCAACTTCTGTATGTTAACAGTGTCATGGGACAAGTGTTGAATTACTTTTTCTTTCTGTCTTTCTTGTCTGTCTGTCTTTCTTGTCTGTCTGTCTTTCTTGTCTGTCTGTCTTTCTTGTCTGTCTGTCTTTCTTGTCTGTCTGTCTTGTCTGTCTTGTCTGTCTGTCTTGTCTGTCTTGTCTGTCTGTCTTGTCTGTCTGTCTTGTCTGTCTGTCTTGTCTGTCTGTCTGTCTTGTCTGTCTGTCTTTGCTCCTCTCTCTCACCCTGGTCCCAACTCTTCCCATTGAAAGCATTATTAGGGAAGAGCTGTTTCTTTATGCAGCCAATCTAATCTGTCAGACATGGGCAATCCTACTCTCAGTGCACTGTGCCTGAGTAAGATTCATTACTTGTAGAATAGAGGGGATTTCTTTGCTTGTTACCTGTTCAACCCTCTTCCTCTGATTAGGCAGAATCCCAAAGTGATTGCTCTGACTGTCTGGGATGATCTCAAGATCAAAACTCAAATTTGGATCAGTTCCGTCTGCTAACAGGGGCTGACCACTCCTGGTTTCCGGAAGCGAAAAGACATTTTTCAGTACTAGAGCTGGGATAAGCATGATCAGAGGCTGAGCCTTTTCCCTCTTCCTCATCCTTAGGTGATGCAGCAAGCAATGCTAGCTTGCAGCAGGGCTGCAATTTTGGGGTGTCTTTGGTGTCCGGGTAAAAGAGACTATGTTGGGTGAGGAGACTTTGTTGTGCGCAGCATCATTCTGGCTCTCTCACAGTGTGCTGTTATTTTCTGCTGTACTTCACAAGGTGCAGTTTTGGGAAGAGTACAACAGTGGCTTTAGGCCATCTCTGCTTCTATTCCTCAGCTTCTCAGGGGCCAGTTTAAATTAGAGCAGCCCCCGTGGGTGCTCTTGCGGACGCCTTACCCAGCTGCTTCTGTTTCTGGAGCACAGAATGCCTCAATCACACCCCCATCACTGACATTGCCCCAGTGCCAAGGACAGAGATGGTGGCACTGTACAAATATATGCAGGCCCTGTGCTGCTCTGCAGCTGCTGCTGTATTGCTGGAGCAGGAGTGAAGGATGAAATGGGTCTTGGTTCTGCAAAATGCTTCTGTTATTTCTTTGGTGTGTTGGTAGGGTCAGAGTCAATGAACTTTGGTGTTACAGAAGCCAAACTTTAATATATTGGGGGCAAGCTTTGCTCTTTGGGTAGTGGTGGCAAAAAGCAGGGTGGAGGCATTCCATCTACACTTGAATTTCCTGTGAGCTTGTCCAGCTCAGCATATAACTACAGCCTCACTGTGTGTGCCAGTGCAGCAATACCAGTTGTAGGAAGCTGGAGAGGGGAAGCAATAGATATGTTGCTGAGCTGCCCACCCCTTTCCTCAAATGGATGAGCTGGAGAGCAAGCAGGTTCTTCAGAGGTTTTCAGGAAAGTCAGACAGAGATTGTGCTCATACGGACTGATTTATTTTTAAAAATGAGCATTTTGGTTGGTTAAGAAAAGAACTTGGCTGTCATTAATTGTCTTGGGGTATTTCGACAGAAAATATGGCATTGCTTTAAGAAAAAAAAAAAAGATTCCAAGGGGCAAAGAAAAGAAAAAAGAGGCTGTTTTTCACAAAAGAACAGCACATGAAGCATTCTACCCAGGTCTTAAGATTGCTTCATTATTTGGGTGAGTTATTTATCACTGGGCTTTCCTTCACTCAATCCCATATAGTTTTGCAGAGTAAAAGGTATTTTTCATTACAGGGGCATGTAGCAGTGTTTTGCACTTAATATTCATGCACTGTGGTGTGGGTCTCTGAATAAAACGTCCTGTCTGAACATGAAATATCAGCACTAACCTGGTTAAGTGGGACATTGAATGCCTCCCAGGTGTAGTTGTCTGCTTTATGTCACTAACTGTTGCAATCCCAGAGTTGAGGGGTATTGTGTAAAGGCACCTCAGGGTTGCTCTAGGTTTCCTGGTGGGTTACAGGAGCAGCCTGTGAGGTGAGCTGATGCTCCAGACAGCTTTTTGTTTTAAGAGCCTCATGGCTTCAGTGAGGCATGTATTTGCCATACCCAAGCAGGGATTTTCCCTTCCCTGTGAAGATCAAGATCTCTGTGACTCCCTTTGCCCCACGTAACTAGCACAGGCCTTCCCCAGCAGGCTAAGGACTGAGGTCTCTCCTGTGGTTCTCAAGCATATCACTCTCCAGTGATGATATACTTGAAGCATGTCACTTCTCCACGGTAAAGCTGCTCTTCCAAGGTGTAAACACTATAGCAAAGGTTACGCACTGCTTGGAACAGTTTACCCTCAGCTACTGTGCTTCTCTGGTAGGCTCTCCATCTTCGTTGTATAATTTTGTTTGTATAAATACAATATGCAGATAGATACATTGCTGGACTGGGAGAATAAAAACTTCTTGCTTTCCACTTAGACCCACAATCAATTTTATTTCTGGTCTTTTTGGTCTATTTTTTTGTTCCGAGTACTGATTTTTGTAGTTTTTCCTTTAACCTCATGAGGAGATTGCTGTAATACTTACAATCAACTGAAAAAGGGAGGAAATGGCTTGCTGACCTAAATATCAAAGGTCTAATCTTTTTCTCCCACAGAAATGAGCCTGTGACTGAGAAGGGACTCATTTAGAAATAGTTTTTCCCCATTCTTTGTCCAGGATGTCAGGATCATGTTTGTTCTAGCCAAAATTAGGAATTTCCTTCCAAAACTCTCATCAGATCCTGTAGGGCTCTCAGCTGGCCTGTGCCCAGCCAAAAGATGGTGTGAGTTTTGGACCTTTTGCTGGATTCTTTGCTGTTCTATTCAGGTTCTGCCAAACCCAGTGGCAGTGCCTTACAAAGGTGTGCACTTGGGTCAGGTAATGATTAGGGATGAACCAGACCAGTCTCTTCTATTGCTGTCTGCCAGTGTGTGTTTTCTGTGAACTCGTGGAAGTTCAGCGACTGCCATTCTAGCTTCTGAAGCGTAAGTCCCTGAAGGTCAGTCGCACGATTTACTGTGTGGAAGAATGAGTGGTGAGCCTTTCAGGACACGGTGGGCTATGAACTTTAAGAACCCCATGAATATTTTATAAAGCCTGTTCTGCTTCCCTCTGCCTTTCGTTGTAGAGTATTTTTACCTGGATAGATTTTATTGCCATTGTTCAATCAGAATCAATTCCTGTACTGGTGTTAGAGAAGGGAGAAAGAATAGCTGTAGACACATTTTCACTCCTTATGGCCTGTTCTGTGGGGTAGCCTTCCCTGAGAGATCTACTTGAGGAGCAGTATTGGTATCTATAGCTTTAAGTGTAACCAGTTAGAGGAAACCAGCTCCCTCTTCCTCCATTGCAGCAGAACCAATGAGCAGAAACCCCTGGCCCTGGTGCAGCTTGGGTTGTCACTGTGCTGTCAGAGCACTTCAGAACTATAGGGCCACATCTCTACACGTTCCAACTGCAAACTGGGTTTAAACAGGCATCTTGTCACCTCTGTTCTGTCTTAAAAAAAAAGAAGTCTGCTACAGACAGATGATGACAGTGCTTCAACCATGGGATTGTTTGTAGCTGCTGAGAGCATAAAATGTCTTATTTTACTTATCAAGCCTGGAGAAATTATCAGAAAATAAGTAAGGGTTAAGATAATTAATAATTCAGCTTATCATGGAAGGGCTCACATAATTATAAATCAAAAATTGAAAATGTTGATCAAGAATGGTCTTTGAAAGCAACTCAGTCTTGTCAATGCCTACAGCACTAGAATTAGGTTCCTTCTGGTTGTCTAGGTAACAAAATTTTGGGGGCCAATTTTCAGCCAGTGAGTCAGCAAGAGTTTTTATGCTGACTTGTGTCAGTTTGTATTTTCTTACAGCTTGTTTAACACCATGAACACTGCCAGATCATTACAAATAAGCCATGTTTTGGTATGCCAACAGATATCTCAGAAGGCAGGTCCTAGACATAGTCTTGTGTTCTGCACCAATCCTCATTGTCAGATCATTCTTGCCTCTTGCCAGTCCTCGTCAGCTAGACACCATTCTGGTGGATGTAAAGGATCTCAGTCAAGAGAGATGAGTTATCTGCTGCATGTCATGAGATACTTGGTTGCTTTGGCCTCCTGACTTTTTGTTCGTGACTCTTTTATCCTAGTCTAGTTTAGGTAGTGATCTAGTGAGAGCTTTTCCTCTTTTGCAGAATATGTCCTCCAGCATCTTAAAGTGGATGGGCCGCTGATGTGATTTTGTTTAAAAACTATTCATCTGTTATGAAAATGAGATCTGAAAAGAATGTGTTTGGGTTGTGTGTTTGTGGCTTTTTGGTGTTTTTTTTTTTTTTTTTTTTTAAAGTCCTTAAAGCACAGAGCATATGATTTTTTTAATACTAACAAGGAGAGGGAAGTGGTATGAGATGTTCTTGCTGAATGTGTTTTTATCATCCATGCTTATACTTTGCTCTCTAAGGTACTTGCTCATTGAAAGGAACCTATTAAGCAACAGCAGGAAAAAAAAAAAAAAAGGATTTTAAGATGAACTATTCTAGACAGAGATTTTCAGCTCTAGATCTCAGTGCAGTGGTAATTTAGGTGAATACAGGATTTGACAGCCTTGTTTGCAGTAGCTGCATTCTTCCTTCTTTGTCATTATATGGAATGAAAGTGAATCCCTGGAAAATAATGGATGAAAAGATGACTCCTGAGCTACATTGCTGTTATGGAGAGATTTCATTAGACCTTGCATGTTGTGTGGCATTAGCTGAGGTCAGAACTCTGTTGGGAAGCCATAGTAGACCCACAAGCAGCACCAGGGAGCAGCAGGGGTGGGGGTGGCACAGCAACAAGGCTGGTAGATGCAAGAATCTGTACCAGTAAGGGTGCAGCCCTGCAACACTGGGGCAGTGTGAGCTGAGAGTCCCAGTGATGACAGCTGAGGTTAGGCAAGAGCCCAGTCCGGTGGGTGAGTACAGTGATGAGACAGGTCTGTGGGTCAAGCTGAGGACTCAGGCAGTGAGTCAGGGACAGGATCAGGTCAGGACAGTAACTGGGGTCAGACACAGTGCAGTGACTGCCAGGAAAGTCCATAGTGGCAAGGCATGTCTGAGGTCAGTCTGGGTCATGAAGTCCACAGGGTAGCGACAGGGTCCAGATCAGTGGGGTATGTGGCCAGGCACGAGCATGGCTGTGATGCTGCTGCAGCATGGCTCTGGCAGGGCTGAGGGTGAAATCCCCAGCTTAAAAAGGGCTCCTATGTGGAGGAAAAACAATGGTTTTTACTTCATGATGAGGCTAATGCAGAACTCCTAGGGCAAAAAGGGCCTTTTGTCTCTCTGTCCAAAACCAAAGTAAGAAGAGGTGGGAAAAGAAAAGCAGAGAGAGACAGAGTTTCATGGAAGTATTTATTGCATTAGAAGAAAAGCCTGAAGCCTGCTTCCCTTGCCCTTTCACCTGTTTCCCCATTTTGCAATGCTTGGGTACTCCCATGGTCAGACATCTCATACTTAGCTGCCCACAGAACAAGTATGGGCAGACAGTAGTAGCAGGGCTACAGGAAAGTTTCTGCTTCCTTACACAGCTCCTGAAAATAGAGTTGTGTTCGAGTACTGAGTGCTTGTTTTATATTAGAAATGCAAAATCTCGTGCCAACTCAGTGTTGAGACTGCATGTTTAAAATAGCTAAAGGTCCGGAAGTAGAAAATTCAGGTTCCAGTTGCGGGTTTGACTCACAGTTCTATTACACATTGCAGAGTTTAGTATTTTCCCTTCCTGTTTAAGTGTATAAATGGATGGTACAGCATATGCCTATTTTGGGATTTCTTGTTCCAGTTTCCAGCAGAAGCCAGAAGTGGAATAGAAGTTAGAATGAATCTTATTAAAATTAGAATTAATAGAAAAAGCATCATTGACTGTGTCTAAACTTTGGCGTGTTTGGAGTCCAAATCTGGAGACAAGTTTGCCTGTGACCCAGTGTGAACAAATATGAATATCTTTTATATTACATAGTTTTATCAGTTGCTCCTTATCATTAAGAAGCACTCAAATAAAAACAAGAGTTGGAGTTGCTATTTGGACCCATTTCTGGTAAGCACTCAAGAAAAAAGAAAATTATGACAGTGCACCATTGAAAACCTTTGGGTTAATTCTGATTTTTTCCTTTTTTTTTTTTTCTTCTTTTTTTTTCAGGTGGCCTTTTCATCACCAGCAGCTGAGCTGCTGTTTATCCTTCTCATTGATGTCTTCAGGGTGCTTCAACATATATTCCCCATTTTATCCTAGCACAGTAAGTGGCTTATGTGAAAGTGTAATGCACCATTCTCTATTTGTGGATGTCCTTTTTTTTTTGTGGAGAGACAAGCCTGCTTTTAAACTCAAACCTCCAAGTCAGAATACTATTTAAGAGCAGTTTTCTTAGTCAGTGATGATTAAAATCCACTGTGGACTCACCTGTGGATCCAGCTAGTTTTTATTCCTGATGGAAGAAGTGGGTTTCTTTAAAGGATGCCTTTGCTTTTGTCACACACTTAAGGTGCAAGGTACTGCAATATCAGAGCAGATGCCAGACAAGGAAAGGAGAGCAGGCATCATCACGTGATTTAAAGCAAAGAAATTTTCCTCTGGCAAGGAAGATATTCAATGTGTTGAACAGCATGAATTTTTTTAAACTCGTTTCCTGGCAGGTGGAGTTACCTCATTAGATTTGACACTTACTGCTACTCTTTCTGAAGTATTTTTCACTGTACAGGCTAAGAAAAATGACATTTTTAATCAGAGAGATGTTCTTTGTGAGGTTTTTTCAGCTATTGCTTCAAAGATTTTGAACTCTGCTTCCATTTACAGTGACATATTAATGGAGATCTTGCAAGTTTGCAGCAGAGACTGACCATTTCTGTAACCTCAGCTAGAGGAGATGTTTGATAGTCCGAGCAATATTATGAACTGGTTTGTAGTTTGATGGGGGTTTTGAAGGTACAAATCTAAATCTTAGCTTTTAACACCTTTAAGTGGTCAGGTCCTCCTCTGTACTCATCTAGAATGACCTCCCATAAAATTGAGCTACTCTATCTTAAAAAACCTACCACCACCAGTTATTTTCCTTACAGAATGATTTAAACCTGAAAACAAAAGAAAACTGAAGAAACAAACTAATGACAGAGATTTGCATGTGAAAAATAGATTAAAACAGAAGTTTAAATGTATACCTATATTAAAAAAGAAGAAAAATGTTCTTATTCTATGGAATGCAGTAGTTATAAAAGCTTATATAATGTCCCCAATTAGCTAGTCATAATGACTCCAGATTTGATTGCACATATTCCTGTTATCCCCTCAAGCAGAGAAGTGTGTCTCTGTTGAAGAGGTGTTAGCTAGCACAGAAATCATTCATATGGGCTGGTGATTCAAAGCTTCTCCATTCCTCAGGATCCTTTTTCAGCAGCAGTTAAGGCAAGAAGCCACAGAGGAGACTCTATAGGGCAATTTACCAGGCCAACAAGCCAAATATACAGCTGTTGGAAGAAGAGTAGCAATAGGGCAAATAATTACCAGATGCTTCACAGCCAATTTTGATACTATTATTTATATTGTAGAAGTATCTGGCCATTCTACCTGCACTGGATCTGCTTTGAAAAATGCTGTGTTAAAGGAGGAGGAAAGGGCTTGGTTTGAAAGGGCAGCAAGAACTTTTTTTCTTTCAGAATGTATGTTTTGTCTACCTCCTATAGAAGAAAAGGTTTACAATATTGGAAAGAGTTTATCATATTAAATTACTTTTAATTGTTTGTCCCAAGATAAACATGGGAGTTGGGGTCTGTCTTTCTGACCTGGGGCATGTCACAGGCAATGAACAAGGTATGCAGTGTACTAGAGAAGATCATGACCTTGCCCTTGTAGAACCATGTCCCTATCTGCACATTTGCTTATTGGACCTTCTTGAGAGCTGCCTGTTGTATAGCTATGGGTCTACATTCTTGCTGGATTGCTGGAACTTGTGCCTGTATCTCTCTGACTGCAGATCATTCTCTACAGCAGTTCAGTCACTATTTGCTAAGAGAAAACCATGAGCCATGACTGTCCCCAGTGAACTGCAGCTCCCACTGTCATGGGATTTCTCAAAAAGATGAAGATGACCTTTAGAGTGAATTTGACCAGATTTGCATGTACTAACCCAGCTGATTGTGGGGGTGGCCTTGTGAAACATTGGGATGCACTCCAGACAAGTGCTGTTCCCTGTCCTTTTTTAGCTTAGTGCTGTATCAGAGCTTTGGGGCTTTCACTGCAATTATTGACCCAATTTATTAAAATGCTAATAAGAGATGCCTGCTCTGTGGAAGAGTCAGGCAGTGTCTGGAAAATGTCTCACAAAGAGCCGTTACAGTTCCCAGTGCATGCATAGGGTATTAGCAAGCACTTAACTGCACTCAGGCAGTCACATGGATGCTCCATCTGAGCTGTGCTTAGATCAGTGGAGTAGGTGGATGTGTCTGCACTAGCACTTGGGCATTCATATATCGTTGTGAGTTGTCCCAGTTCTCCACAGGAAAGATGGTGCTCAGAGAGAACTGCTAGCCTGTAAGTATAGTGTGTGTTTTGTAACTTGCTCCCCACGTCTGGCCTTGCCCTGGATTTCACAAGTGTCTCCTAACTGTCCATCTGATGACCTCTGTGATCTTCTGCATAACTCTCATACAAACCAGCTTGCTTCCTACACCAACATGCATTTCCTTGACTCATACATATCATACATAGCAAAAGACATATTAAAGGAAACAAGACCATTTGCTCTACCAAAACAAAGCTACCTCCTATACTGTGGTTCTTTCTGGAACAGGATGGAAGAACAAACCACAGGAGGGTGAAGTTGTCACTAGTGAGAAAGGGTGTAGATGCTACAGTGATGACAGTAGTGTAATAGGACTTCTGTGCCTTTGTCCTTCTGTACCCAAATTCTGCCACGGACTATGCTGGTGTAGTTAAGCCAATGTGGAGCCAGCACACTAAGATTGATGTAGACCGAATGTCTTAGTGAACCTGTGGAATTGGATTGATCAGGTGCAGTCTTCTCAGGAATTCTTGGGTAACCCCACTGGTGCTTTGGGAAGGACTTGAGAGGCTGATGGCTGGTGCTGAGAGCTGCTTCATCTGGAGCATAAGCATGGAGCAAGTGGGAGGGGAGACACTTCAGAGGAGGCATTTGAGAGGTGACCAGTGTCTCTTGGTGTCTGGAATCTGGGGCTTAGAAGAATGCACTCTTCTTTCATTACAAAGTTCTCAGAAGGCAGAATAATTCATACTGTCTGTGGACCAGCAACCTGGGAACTATCTTACGACTTTTTCTTTCAATGTTTTCTCCACCCTGGTTCCACGCTAGCTGGATTTGGGGATCACATCACTGGTGTAGCAATGAAAGATTAAAATGGCCAAAGTACAACATTTCTGCTAGAAAAGAACCATGTGATTCATCAGAAATGCAAATGTAATGTTTAGAAGGCATAGAAGGGGAGTCGACAACTCCTCATAGAAGGAGAAGACGTTTTGAGAATGGTTAGGAGTAATGGAATTAGAGAAAGGAAAACTTTGGCTGAGCAAGTAGGAGATTTGTGTAGCTGTGAGGTTCATTACACCAACAAATACTTTCCCAGGACATGAGGTAGAAGAAACCATTGCTTGAGTAACTGGAAACTGATGGGTGGATAAGCTCAAGGGAATGATCCTCCTCATTAGACTGGGAGATGGACTTGGATTTTCCCATCTCTCATTTCACGGACTATATGTTTCAGTGAAGAGAGTAACAGGACTCCCTTTATCTGTGCCAAAAGGTCTTGGCTGTCTTCTGTGGTTCTCACACCCACAGAATACCAGGCTTTTGCTTGTGAAGGTACCTTGGTGGCTGCTTTTAACTTTTTTCTAAGTATTTTAAAATCTTTTAGGACAGTTATACATCACCCGTGTGTGGGTGACTACATGGAGCAGTTAAAATAAGTATAGAAGTTTCTCTGAGCACTCAAGATACTAAAGATGATAAGATTTTTATGCATACTGGGAAGTCTTACCTCATGTGGCTGTTTGAAGGGGGGTGATTTAGCATTTTGAGCAGCTTTCCTTGCGTGAGCTATGTCACGTGTTTTACAAGGGAGAGAGATGGAACTTTTTTATATTTGCAAATCTGTTTAATCTGGGATGAGTAATAAGGGAGTCTGGTCTCAGTTACTGTCTCAGATGGTGCCTTATGTTTATAATCAGGCAGAGCACGGTGGCTTCTGATTTTTTGGGGGGGGAAGGGGGAGGGGCAGAGAAAAAGATTTTTAGCATCAGTCAACCTGTGACTGGTGATTTCAAATGAGAACAGACCTTCTGAAGTATCCGAAGCAGCATACAGTGTCTTTAGTGTAGATGCTCAGGAAGCACAGTAAAAAAACTATTAATGTGTACTTGTGTAAAAATTCCACTGTATGTTTATTATTTCTTCTTTTTCACACTGAAGGCTAGAACTGCAAATTTGGGGTCAAGAGTGAATCCCATTTTTCCTAGGATTTCTGATCCAGGATAGCAGTTCAGACGGTTTGAGGGGCAAGAAAGAATAGAGGGATTGCCAGAAAGCCAGACTTCTATATTTAGAACTGTAGCAGAAAATCAGGAGTCTCTTAGAAAGTGATACCTCTTGTGCTTTGCTTTCCCTAAAGTACTGTGTAAGGGTTGCAGGGAACTTGGCCTGGATTGCAGGAGTGAAGTGATATTCCAGTCCATGAATGGTGTTTGACATTCCTATGGGATGGGCATGAATATGCTGAAGACATCTATTGACAAAACAAGCACAAGTTGGTCAAGCTCATGTTTGTTTTTTGAACCGAGGTGCTCACGTACACCCTTTGATGCACTTCCTTCTGCAGTTTTACCTACCTAAGTCTGTCCTACATGACTGTAACTTTCTCTGACAAGAGGCAGTATTTCATACTTGCGTTTAGGTACCATTAGCTTCAGCTGTCTGTGTCTGGGAAGCTGAGTGCGAGTGGAGTCATTTTAATAGTGTAGCTGCAGAATGGGGAGAGCTTCTATAAACTTAAGCTGTCTGGCTTTTGCTGCAGATCAAGCCTGGAGCCGGAACTGCACAGACATGGCAGTTATATTTCAGTGGAGATAAATTATTTATGAATTCCTGGTTGTCACCGTGTTTAAAAACATGTGAAATCTGTTGGTGTGCAGAAAGTAAGTCTGAGAGAGGTCAGCCAAGATAGCAAAGTGTGCAAAAATCATGGCAGACATCCACTTAGTGCTGTAAATCAAGCACTTTCCCTGGTTTTCAGGCAGATATTTGGTTCTGCTGGATTTGTCATATGATGGTCTCTTAATCAGATAGGAATTTGAGGCCATCCTATTTAGCTCATTCCTAGCAGAACCACATGTGCTCTTTAATAATAATAATTATTATTATCATTACTTATTATTAGGGGAAACAAATGTTTCCTAACAAATTGTTGAGGCCATTTGGATTGTCATGTGTAGTGGAGGAATCTTGGATCTCTCTGAGCTGAGGTTGAGAGTTCACTCTGTTGAACAAAAAGGCAAATTTGTCCAAGGCTATTAAATTTAAATCACAGTTTATTACGTTTCTTCATGTAATAAAGTGATCATGAAATGAACTTTTTGTATGTGGTCATGTACTCACTGGAGGATAACAATCATTTGCCAAACATAGTTTCAGATAAAACCAGTCCCAGGGTTCAGAAGTGTTCAGATGAAGGGGATTGATTTGGCTCATCATATTTGCAGAGAAACAGTTGTATAGTTGTCTGTAGTTTTGGTGAAGGAATCTGGCTCCCAGCTAAATATAATATTTTGTATCTGCTTATTTTTAACACACTCTGAGGAGCTCTGATGCAACTTTGAAAGTATGTCAGTAAATATTAGTTTTTAATATCGAACATCTGTACATGATTATGACAAGGAATGTGACAGGC
Organism: Megaceryle maxima; assembly: GCA_024605025.1. Classification (NCBI taxonomy): domain Eukaryota; kingdom Metazoa; phylum Chordata; class Aves; order Coraciiformes; family Cerylidae; genus Megaceryle; species Megaceryle maxima. The sequence continues at coordinate 78,595 of JANHGN010005713.1, read as the reverse complement.
TTTATCTAACTCTGTTCCCTTTCACCCCATCTGAAATGTTGTCCAAGCTGAACAGTATGGTTCCTTTTCAAGTCTGTGCATGTACAAGAGAGAAAAAATGAGGGAGATATAGATTCATCCTATCTGATTTTAGGCAGTAAGTGGACATTTGGTTTCCAGGGGTGCTTTAACCAAGGAGGAAGCCAGTGCAGCTACTGAAAGAAACAGCTGGACCCCTCCCCGTAATTCCTTCCCATCCAGCCCCCTGCCTTGTGGCAGTGCAAGTGTAATGAACAGGTCCTGGTTTTCTCCCCTGATTCCTCACTTTCAGGCACAAACTCTTCTGTCAGCCCAAGGGAAGGGGCAGCAGAGGAGTCAGGATGGGTACCTGGGGCAAGGGGGCACAGAACTGTAATTATTGCCATCTTAAAGCTCTAAGATTACTTTTGAGCTTTCTCTATAGTCAACAGACTACGTCATGCCTAGTATCTTCTACATTGTTTTTTGAATAGGATTGGTCCTCAGAAGTTGGCAAACCAGCAAGTGCTAAGTACCAGCTAAGCCGAATCCTGTTTCACATCTGACAGCTGATAAGACCGTGGGGAAGTTTAAGATAAATATGCTCAAAACCAGCACTATTGATCCAGCACCTTTCAACAGTACCGAACTTCACTGAAAATGAAATGCAAACACAAATCAAAAGTAAACCATTAATGCATTTAGCTAGTATATTATCCTCCAAAGTGTTAGCAGCCTGAACTAAAACTGCCAAGAAATTCAAAATAGGTCTATGTCTCTCTGTGAAGGCTGTGTATTACTTTAACAGATCAGGCATTTATTTCTGCTTCTTTTTGTTACATTAGGGTTTGTGAGATGGAATTGATTAATAAACTGTCACATTAATGTTTCCACTTAGCCCATTGCCAGCAACACCCACCTTTCATCAGCAATGTTAATGTTATAATGACATTGAACAGGCAGACAAAAATACTGTGTGTAAATTAGGCTTTTCATAATTTACTGCTTATGTGGGATGAACTGGAGTTGAGCATGTTTTACCAAGGCAGAACTTTTAAAGCTTTGTCTTTCTCTGAACCAAGTAACATAAAATTAAAGCTTTTTAGAAGATGCAGTTTTGAGGATCCCAAGGGAAATTTTCAATCAGTATGACATATGCTAGGAATAATGCCTAGAACAAATGGTCTCTTACATGAAGACTATGCTGAAGTGAGGGAATAAATAAAAGGAACTGGAAGTTTTGATACGTGATAAAGAGTATGACTTCCCTGCCTATTTGGGACCTCTTGGGAAAACACTGTGTGAATTGGGGTAAAAGGGAATATCACTGGCTCAGAGAAGTGAGATGTGACAAGAGGGTTCTCCCTATTTATCAACAGTATGTATATACAAAATACAAAAGGAGTTAGACTTGTGGGTATGGAAGAAGGGAAGAATATGGACAACTTTGTGATCACCTACTCCAGTTTACCACACCAGAAACATCAGATGGATGAAGATTTTGGGGTTTTTTTAACAACGAGGAGAAGCAGAGGGGTGGTGGTAAGGGAATTTGAGGGAATCAGAGCTATTTAGACATCTCTTGAGAAAGGGATGCATGAGCCATGCATGGAGTGAGGAAATAATGGGACTCTTAAAAGAAGGGAATAATCTCTTCTGTAAATCAGTGGGTTTAATCAGCAACAAGAAAGATTTAGGGCTGGTACTAGATAACCAAAAAATGGGGAAAATTGCCCGAATTGCCTGAAGAAGCAGTGGGGGGCTTAGACAGCATAGACTTACTAGACAAGCATTTATCAGAAAGGACAAAGGTGTGGCTGATTGTTGCTTGCGGCAGAATATGGATTATATGATCTCTTGAGGTTTTTCCCAGGTGCCTTTTTTTGTTTGGTTGGTTTGTTTTGGTTTTTTTTCTTTTTTTTTTTTGTTGCTTCTGTTACTAGTGTAGTAATCTGCTATAAAATAAATGCTTATTAGGCTGCATCAGCTGATTTGTAAACAACACTGCCTCCTTCCTCCAGTTTGAAGACTGGTCTCCTGAGTAGTGCACTCTACTCCAGTTCATGGTCCTTTCCTCTACGAAGTGAAGGAGGAAAAAAACCAGCATGTGACAATAACCATTGTGCCAGCACTAAGTGCGCTGCTCTATGGCACTTGGACTTTAGATGTGTAAGTACAGTATAAGAACCTGAAAATGACAGAATTGCATACTGTTATCACCAAAAACAGTGAAAACCTCATCTTTCTGGAATAGCTAATTCTTTGGAAGAGTCAAAGGGACTAAATAAGAAGACTAAATTCAAACAGCAAATCCGTATCTGAACCTTCATACAGGTGTTTTGGGACCATCTGCCACAGAGGAAAACAAAAAGAAAACTTGACATTTACTGAAACAAAATGTTGATGCATAAATGTAGGTAGCTTCAAGGCTTTCATGCCTCCCTAAGTTCCTTTCAGGAGATGTAACTTGAAGTCTCTTCACTATGGCCATACACTGAAGAAAATAAAAAGCTAATTTCCCCTGCAGAATATTAGATAAAAATATAAAGACAGATCTGTAGAAAACCTACTATTCACTGCTTGAGTGATGAATAGAGTTAGCTGAGAAAATTGTTTTGAGTTACATACTGTTCCTCTACTTTGAGCTAGGTCTTTTGTATAGCCCTGAGAGCAATCTACCCATTTAGAATAAATTTATTTTTGTATGCAGTTTGCCCGGGCAATGTAGTTTTTTTTTCCCCTCAGTATTGTTAGACAAGAAATTCTTCTTTGCTGAGCACAAGGTTGTTCCTGGTACATGTTATAATCTGTAATATCTATATGTGGCAAAAATCTTAAATGTTTATTCTTTAAAATGATGGGGAGCATTCAGTGATTCAGGATTCCAAACTCGGTAAGAAATTCCAAATTCAGAAGTACTGAGTAAGAAACTATGTAATTAATTGTTACTGAGTCTGAAATAGTGAAAATACTTAATTACACTGAATTATTAAAATATTAGAAGTGTATGTGGTTAAGGACCATGCCTGAGTGAAAGGTTACAGCTATCACTCCAGTGGAAGCTGAGGAATCGTACAGCCTTGGAGGAATAGGTTTCTAGGTGCTTGCTGTTGCAATGTGTTGAACAAACTCTGCTGATTTCAGCTGGTGGTTAGCATCTGCCCTTTCATGGTAACTGCGAATGGTGCTCTTTCTTTGTAGATGTATGTTTAGAAGTGTCACAGGTTGATGGTACACCTCAAAGCTTAATATTTAATAAAACAGGGGGAATAGGGAAAAACTCAAAAATGTCCCAAGAAAGTAATTTTTATCTGTATGTGTTATGGGGAATAGCTTGATCCAGTGAAATAGCAAACCTTGTAATCTGTCAGCCATATGTACTGACAGAAGCCATTTATAAAACCATGATCACACAGAACAGTACCAAAGACCAACCTATAGCTCCCTCTACTAGCATTCACAGTGCTTATAGGATCCATTCAAACTTCACTTTTAATTTCTTTGTTTTATTTAGCGGTTTTCACTTTCTCTATGAGTGTGCTCATGTCTGTGTTTGGATGCCCTGGGGCTTTGGAGGTGTTCAGAATGAAACTGCCGTGCAAAGGTCAGGTCAGACCCTCAGGATGCTGGTGATGCACGGCATCCTACCACTGTGGGGATTTCCTGCTACAGAGAGTTGCCTTCTGCAGCAAGTGGCATGGAACTCTTGTGATAGTGTCTATGTGACTGTCTCCTCTCTGCTGCTGGCTGGGAACATAGCCAGGGAAAAGGTGGCTGGGTTCAGATTCTTAATCTACTGATCTTTTTTCTCAGGAATGATGCTGTGGTCAAAGCTGGTAAATTTTAAGAGTAATTTTCAGACTCTTGCACATGTCAGTGTCAGTAGACGGTCTGGAGTGCACTGGTGAATCATAAAGGAAACAAAAATGTTTCAAACCGTGTTTGCTTTTGTGTTACTGCTTTTTGGTTGTGCAGAACTGTTCTTTCTTGGATGCATCTCTGTCTTCACTAAGATTTATGTTCTTTCTTAGTTACAGGACAATGTGAGTGAATTATTCTTCTGTCACACACTCTGACTTTCTGGGGAAGTCCCGCAGTTGCGTCTTCTCTCTCCCTTTTTCTCTTATTTCTTTATGTGGCCAAAGCCATACATTCCATAAACAGTGAGCTTTCTGCTTTCACAGACCTACCTCTGCACTCATCTTCTCTCTAAACTGCAATTTCAGTCACCCTGTTGAGGATTCAAGTCCTCACCAAATCAAGCTGAAACCTTATTCATGTGTAGCTTTTCCCCTGCAAGCTCTCCAGCCCTTGTCCTGCTTTGTGTTTGATCCCCATGCAGGGTGCTGCCTTTCTGTCTGGGTAACCAGAATGACTTCTGCTCATCCTGGGTGTGACCGAACAAGCCAAGTCCATGTCTAAGCCTTGGTTTTATCTGTGTACAATCTCCAGCACAGTCCTACCCAACCACACAGCTCCTTTTTTCTTGGTTATCAACATTTTTTTTTGTATTTTATTTATTTCTGTTTAAGTGTTGCTGTCAAACTTTCCTAGTATGTCCCTTTGGCTTTGTCGCTTCTCTCCTTGTTTTTCCCTGCACTGTCCATTTGGTTAAATATTTAATTACCTTCATTTTGAAGGCCCATCCAAGCCTACTGCCACTCATCTTTTGTCTCTCATTCACAGAATCACAGAATGGTTTGGGTTGCAAGGGACCCTTCAAGGTCATCTAGTCCAACCAAATTCATTATAGAGATGTCAAGATTGCTGACCACTGAGGCTGTACTTAGCTCCCTATGCCCATCTTTGTGTTTGGACTCATGACAACTCTGATGTTTGGGAGGAGCTCTCTGTAAACTTTTGTTACCTCCCTTCATGATCTTCCTTAAAGCTTTATTTGTTGGTATCTACAGTGGTCAAGCCAGGCCACTGGTGTCTTGTTACAGCCTGCTGTTATAGACAGTATGGTCTCCTTGCTCTTTACTTCATATTCATTTGGTGTGTCCTGTTTAATTCTTTTTAAGATGGGAACTATTTCTTCTGTCCTTCTATGGGGCTTAGCACAGTGAGATTTGTCTGTGAGTGAGGCTTATAGGCGTGGTGGTGGTAGCAGTGTTAGAGAGTAGTTTTGGCTGGCTCACTGCAAATTCTGAGACTTCACAGGAGCAAATCCTTTCATGCTTTTGCTCAGCATTTCTGTGGTGAAAATCCAATAGATACCAGTAAGTCTGTCTGGGAAAGGACTGAATAGTAAGTTCAGTTTCTTCCTTAAGTCCATTTGTTTTATCATTGTTTGTCTGCACTCTGTGGAGTGCCTAAGCACTCTCAACTCCTGAAGGTTTAACATTTTACAAGATTATTTTCCCCCCTTCCAGCATGACCTCACAATCATTCAGAAGGAGAGAAAATGGCACCATAAAATCTGAAATTCAAAGTCTTTATATTAGAATAGGAGAGCATATAGTACTGTTTATTTTAACAAGGCTAAGAATCTGTAGATTTTTTAATATAATTATTCATGTCATTTCTCCATAATTCAGAGTGCTGAAATGTTGTATTAGTGCTGGGCACTGATAACTCTGTCCTCTGGTTCCTTGGGACCTGGAAAATCATTTGCAGGTTAATTGATAAATCTGCTAATCGAAAAAGTCACTGCCAGTCTCTGCCTTTGCATATGCAAGATGAGAATATAGATTTATATTTTTTCTTTTTTTTTTCCCCCGAGTTTTCTCTTTTACTCCTATCGCTAATCCAGAGTGATTGTCCCAAAGGAAAGAGGGTTTTGTCCCAGTTCCCCTCCTGTCCTTTCCTTTCCTCCCTTTTCACCAACAAGAGCAAATGATTGTCCTCCAAGCAACTAGACTCTTTAGCTTAAATGTCTCACAAATGCCTTTAAGGCCACGTGACTTTTTGCTCAATATGAGCAAAATGCCAAATGACATTTTGAGCAAACTGTTTAGTGGCAACAGCAAAATGAGCAAAATGCATACAGGCAAGTACATATTTTGAGGGAAGGGGCTTCTGTAATTCTTGGCTCCTTAATCTGATCTAAAGTTGTTTTCCTATGCCTGAAAGAAGAGACTTCCTTGTCTTGGATAATCTTTCTGTCTGGCACTCCACATTATGCTACCATTCTCAGGGCCTGATCCTGCAAGTTGTGTTACCCATCTCTTTTCCTGACTGTTCCCACATGACTGAAGTTTGCAGAGATGCTCATCTCCTCGCAGGCTGGGGCTCCTAATGAACATCTGGCAGCTGCTTGTTGGGGGAGAATCTACACTAGGAATTTGAACCCACAAAGCTGAAAGTGAATGAAACTTTAACAACCAATAGAGATAAACTGTGACATCAGTTATATATATTTTTATAGTTGTCTTATGAAAGTCTGGGTCTTGGATATAATTAGCTGTTACACTTCAAAAACTTGTAAAACGCAGGGGAATTTGAGCTTTGACAGTTAATATGACTTCATTATTCCAGCAGCTCCATACTAAACATCAATGCTTGTCTGGTTATAGCAGGCACCCTGAAGCTTGTCTGTACCTTTCCAGTGTTCTGATCCATTCAGTCAAAGACAAATTCTGTGGCATCCTAAAAGTTAATAAGCATGTATGCTTACTTGTGGTTTAGTTTTTCTTCATCAGCAAGTGGATTATGAAAGCCTTGTTTAACAAAGAGGAGTTTTTCTATGGATGAGAGAAGCTGTAGGGAGAGATGGCAGGGTAAAAGATGTGGCAGGAACAGACACAGACGTGATGAGAGGTAAAGAATTGCAAGATAAGTTCTTTTTTTCTAGAACGGTGCCTCCTTAGTGCTGGAGAAGCTGTCAAGAGGCACCTACATGTTGTAGCACCGGAATTTTGGAGGACCTTCTTTGAAGGTGTGAAACTGGAGATGTTTTTGCAACAGTAACCAGCAGATGTGTTGTCTGACATCACCTCTGGGAGTAAAGACTGATAAAGTGCCTGTAGAAGCTAGAAATGGACAGGACAGCAGGAACTGCTGGGAATTTAGGATTGATTACTAAAGAAATTGAATTCACATGCTGTTTGTATATCACTGAAAATCTGCGTGGATTTTGTTTCCTTGGGAGGTAGTTACAGAGCCAGACCTCATAATGGAGATGTCCGTAAGCAGTACATAAATCCATAGGATTTATTTAGAGAACTGCAGGCTGGGTATTGCTGTAGCCTGTATCATCATCTCTGTTTTTTGGTTTTTGTTTTTTTTTTTTTTTCATGATGTGAATAACTTCAGCCTGTGATTCATTTCATGCAGGAATTCTCACCTACTGATTTGGGGTATTTTGTCCCAAGTCCAGACAGGATGTCAGCAAATGCTAATATTTTTGTTTTTGACCCAAAATGATGATGAAACTGAGGACAGGACTGTCAGCTGAGGGCATTTGTATCTCCAGCAGCTGTGGTCAATGAGCCAAGCTTGTGCAAACCCAGTGGTTAATCAGTTGGGGGGAATCTGCACATCTTGTTTGCCTGAGCCAGCTACCTAAAGGATTTGCTAATAGCTAAAAGTTTGCCTGAATCATTGGGCTGCTGGGTGCAATAAGCATCTGTTCACATCCTGCCTGCTGTAATTAAAGAGACAGGGATGTGCTATTTAAGAGGGGGAAAAAAAAAAAAAGAGGAGACAGGAGTGCATTGCTGGACTAAGGATAATTGTTTTTTTCTATGTTGTTAGTATGGTCTCTTTTTTGTCCTAGTGTCAAGGCCATTAGCTGTGACTGTCCATGATGGATATAGATATGTTTCAGAGATTTTTAGCTCTGAAGGTTGTTTCTTCAGTACTTAGTGAACAGAGGACTAATAATGTGATGGATAATAGTTCTGTCAGCAAAGTAGGGACAGGGTCTGGCTGTAGTGAACCCCGGGAGTAATGATCATCCCCCAGGAGGGACTGTTCACTCCTGAGCACCTTGGCTTTGGACACAGGTGGATGAAGTTCCAATTACAGCAGTTCTGTAGACCTCGTGTGTCTTTAGATGGATCAGTCATCTCTCTCTGCCTAAATGCTTTACCTGCAAACCATGAATGCTGGTATATCCCCAGTCTCAAGGAGACAAGTAATGTGCAGAGAAGTTTCTGAGCTGCTTAGGTATTGCAGCATTGGGACCGTAGCTCGACAGATGGAAGCTGTGTGGTAAAGCAGCCTCTTCTCTGAGTGTACATATGCAGTTATTTTTATGTTAATGAAAGATTCTGACACTAATATACACAACAGATTGACTCGCTTCATCTATTGGGGAAAAAGCAGTTAAACCAGTTATATTAGCTATTGGCATATTTGAAAACTTTAAAAGTACACTTCACTCATAAACTTAATACTGTTGGATAGTTCTGAGTTCCCATGGAAAGAAAAGACCTTTCTTGAAGTATAAACAGCATGTATATAACCAGAGCATGGTTCCCTCTATGTCTCCTTTCTAAAAAGAAACATGTTCATGAAGTCAGATTCCATGTTGGTAAGACACTAAGGTAGTAAGAAGATTGTGTTCTTGTAATTTTGATAGCCTAAGGATATGAAGCAGATAAAGTTTTATTAGGTTCACTGATCTACCTGGAACAAAATAGATCCTGTTGAAGGCCTGAAGCTTTTCTCTTTTTTTTTTTTCTGACTATGTCATTTGGTTTTACATAAGCTGTTAAATCTTCCTACTGAGTTAAGAATTTGGGGGGGGGGAAAAAAAAAGCTTAACCTGCCTCAAAACTTCTGAAAATCCACTCTGGAATATTCTTATGATATTTTTAATTGCTTCTTTCCTACTGAGATATGAAGAGTAAAAATGAATCGGGGCTCCTGGTTTTCTGCTGCCTTGCCAGTTCTTTGCTGTGGCTGCGTGTCAAGCAGGCTAGACAAAAGCACAAGCAATATGACAGCCCGAGACTGGAGCCTGATCCAGTTGTTCTCAATAGAGAAATTCATCCCCAGCCTTCAGTGCATTTTGGATGAAGGCAGTTCGCTTCCTTTTGAACTGATTCCAGAGCACGTGTGGGGAGTTAACTGAGACTAGAGGATGACACATTACCTAACCCAGTTTCCATGTTGGTCTCTTGGGAAAGATGGCTCTTATGGGGAAATGATCTGCAGATTTCAGTTTGTCTCAACGTGGCTAACATATCAGTCTGTGTTTTAAGTGAAAAAATAGCTTAAATTGTGAGAGCATGCAGCTGGCAGATAACTGGGCGTCTCTGTGTGTGAATATCTGAAACTGAACTTTCGAACTCTCAGGCAGAAGCCTGCTACTTTCTAGCTGCAATTGGTATGGACTGGGTGCAACTTCTGATAACGTGGGCTAAAAAGTAGTGGCATGTCCTGGATGCTCCCGTTGATGTTACAAACCCTCCAATTAATAAGCAGTCCTGAGAAATAACTAACAATGAGGAGGCTGATCACACATTGTGCTTCTGCAGTAGTAGACTGTTTAGATTGGGAAAATAAGAGGGTTGGAGGTGCTGGAATGAAGAAGAAGCCACAAAGTGGCTTCCTGGAAAAAAAAAAATCATCTTGAAAAGGAGACCTGGAAAGAAGGTAGCGAAGATCCTGGCTGGAATACAGGTCCTGAAAGTGGGGACAGATCCTGGAGATCAGAGAGCTGTATGGAGACAAATGTTTGGGGAAGTGCAGGGACCTTGGCCAGTTGTGCCTGAGGCTGTAAACAGCTGCACAGCAAGGACTAGAAGAACTTTCTGCCCACCTTTCTCAGGCTAGCAATGATCTTCCTCTGGGGCGGGGCAGTGAATGAATAAAGCTTAAGGGAGAGCAAGTGAATGCATGTGAGATAATCAGGCAGGGCAAAAGCTCTAACCTCTTTGTTTTTTAAATAGACCCTGGTATTCAGTTCCACTACTATTTCTTGTTTACTCTGTTATGCCTGGGACAGTCTGCTACACTATATCTGTAGAGAGAAAAAAGTGTCCCGTCTCATGGAATGAGAAGTAAGAACAGGTGCTATTCAGGCTTGGCATCTTTTATTTTTGTCATTGACATGTTTTTAAGAAATAAACTCATGCTGTTTATTTTACTATCTGGGAAACATGATTGACAATCTGAAGGGGAACAGCCTCTGCTTTTCAAATAGTTACCTTTGTAATTATGTCTCAGTTCCTTGTAATGTAGACTTTCTCAGGATGAGAAAAGACACAGGACCATCAAAGCTTTTAGAGAGCCCTTCAGTATTGCTCATCACTTAAAGTGAGAAGCTGGAGAAAAGGGAAAGCAAAAGAATATTGAAGTAGCTCCTTCAAACTTTTTTTTTTTATGCTACAATATCAACATGATTTTCAAAATGTTGAGGATCTTTGGAAATGATGCGTTGGATTCTAAAGTATGGAAGAAAAGCTCATCTCTTCCTGTACATATGTAGTTTTCATAGCAACCTGGAATTCTTTCGAATCAAGCCATAACTACTGCAAAGCACACCCCATTCTGCTTGCTGAGGTGCAATACACTTACATACCATTTATCTGTAAGCATGGCAGTAAGGCTGAAGCCAGAGTACACCTTAGGTGTATTGGAACTGATCAGAAGACCAGGATTCATTAAATAACCATACACAAGATCAGTTGGACCACTGGGAAGCAGGGAATAGCATTGTCTGCTTACTACTTCCTTGGCTTAGCTTCATCCAGGTTTGACCTGTCATTGCCTCTGTGTTAAATGGGAGCATTTCTCACAGGTGACAGGTTTTGCCTTTTTCCAAGTAATTCTTCACCCATAGCCATGTATTTTGGACAGTAACACGCTGGGGATACTTAACATTGGAATAAAGTTATCAAATGCAGCTTTATGAGAACTGCTAATTAGAGTTTAGATGCAGATGAAAATCCCCCCCCGATCCCTTTGCAAGGTTGAAAACTGAAGTGCAACTTCTGGAAACCATCCCTCATGTTTTGACCTTTGTTGAAGGTCACAGTGAAATAGGTTGGTGTTGCAGAAAATTAATATTGCTTAAAAATGTCTTGCAGCACATTCATCTGCAGATTTCAAAATCTTTACAGAAGGGGATATGCCACATGTTTTCCCCCATTCCTTCCCCACTCAAAATGGAATGAGAAAGATGGAGAAGTTCACTGGATTGCCCACATATCTGTAGTCAGACAGAGGCAAAACCAGCAAACTTGTAGAGTCTTGGATTGTAGTGGGTCATTTGCTTTACATACAATTTAACCTATAAAAAGGGCTTCAGTTTCTTATTTTTTGCAACATTGATAGGACCTTCTTCAAACATTTCTCTTAGACAGAGTCTTCCTAATTAGTCTACTTTAATTGCTGATTTCTGAATCATTTTAGGATCTGCAACCACCTCAGTTATGTCTGCACTTGAATCACAGTGCTGTAATTCTGGTGTTGATACAGCTACCTCTGTGCTCCACATCTTGACTGAGATGTGCCCTATTTTCTGCCCAAATGCAGTGTGTAGATGACCTGAACAAGCACTCTCAGTGGTGTCCTAACCTGCCTGCTCTAACCAGCTCTTGCTTGGAGCTCTGTGTTCTCATTTGCTGTTTGTGCAGCTGGTTGGTTTGCTTTCAAGACGAAACTCATGACAGCTTTTAAGGAGACATTGCTGATGTGCATTTCTGTTTCTTTCCTGTTAACCAGATCCTTGACTTTCTAGACAAAAGAAATAAAGGAGCATTAATCCAGCTGGTTTACAAGGGAACGTTCAATTCAATGCCTCTCTACAAACTGAGAGTGAACAGGGATAATGGAAAGAAAAACAGAAAAATCTCTCAAGTGGACAAGCACTTGGATGAAAAACATGACACAAAATGTAGCACTTCAAAGAAAAACATCAGTCTAGCTGGAGTTTACTGGGGAGTTCATCAATGATTAGTTTATTTCTGATCTTTTTTATCACTTTCATTAACAACCTAGGTATAAAAAAGGGACTGTGTTAATGAAATTTCCTGATGACGCTCCTCTGGGAGACAAGTCAGAACTCCAACCCATCTTAGCAGTGTAATTAACAGCTCACCTGTCCTCTCTGAACACTGTGCTTTTTTAAATTTCAGTGGTAAAAAAGCGTTCCTTGTGTACCTCTGCTTTTTCCTTCATTAGACATGTTAAAGGTTTAGTTTGGCTCAACTACTTGAAAAATTTAGAGGGATTTTTTTTTTTTTTTTAACATGTCTGTCAAGTTGATATTCATTAATTTCCCCTGCCAAAACCCAAATGAATAATGTAACTTGATACAAAAGTTCCAAATGAGGGTTACAGATAATTATTCATGCTCAAGACTTTTGCTATGAATCATATCTACTGTGCAGTCTAACTGCTTATGTAGCACCACCAGTTTCATATATCTTTGTTTCTGCTGTAAATAATTTTCAGTGATACAAAATGACAGGAAACGTTTGCATTGAACACAAATAACTATGACTAAAAGAAATGAAAACCTTTAAAACAGGAGTTACAGGGGCATCTAAGTGGCAATTAGAATCCCTTAAAAATTCATTCAGATTGAGTGAAATGTTGCTGGCAGTCATTCATAAAAGTAATTGTCCTGTGCACATGAAAAATTTAAATGTGGTAATTTAGTAATGAATCTGAGCTGTCAGAAGGTATTTTATGGGTAATCAGACATTCCTGCAGGCATAGCAGTGACTGAAGAAAATTGAAAAATAACTCTGTGGAGGCAAGATTATCTGAAATAAGTGTTTTCTCTGGAAGCAAAAAAAAAAAAAAGGACCTTATGATTTTTAGAACTGTAGTACACTGTAAATCAATGGGGGCAGCCACTGGAAGCAAATAAAGAATCAGTTGTGTCCTTGATTCAGATTAGTAACTTTAAGTAGTGGTCTTTGAGAAGTGAGTACCTCTAGATTCTCAGATAGTCTGGGTGCAGATGCATTACCCAGCCCCCAGGAAAGGGGAGCAGGAATTCTCCATTTACAGCTTGCAAAGCACATCGTCAGTTTGGAAAGGGGAAGCTCCGTTCTCCTTTCGTTTTACTGGGATGAAAATGCTGACTGTATTGGACTTAATTTGTATTTCCCTTAGAACAAGGGAGGGTATATTTGGCAATGTTTTGTTTCAGGGCACATTAGGGACAGGCAAACTTGAGACATTCTGGAAGTTCAGTTGGAGCCACTGATACATAAGGAAAATCAATACAAATCGTTGCCTTTGGATGCGGTAGCGGTTCACTCTCGCTCTGCGGGTGTTAATGACTTGAAAATGGACAACAGCACTTGTAAATCTCTTTTACCCTAAGTCTCTAAATCACTCCCGGGAGAAGATGTTATGATGTTTTGTCTCAGTTGTGTTATTGCTGCTGCTTTTGCTCTTGTCCAGGCATTTTTGGGAGATTTTGAGTGATTGTTTAAAAATTATGACTTTGGATGCCATTTAAAGTTTTTAAAAAATAGCATTTAGCCATCAACTTTACTTTTTGTTGTTTATACAACTGGTATTCCTTTTCCTGATTTTTGTTGTTTACTGAGTTTATTGAGTTAGCTCAACTAGTATTTTTGGTCTGCTTTGTGGTGTAGTGGAAGGAAGTTTACAGGAGAAAACAAAGATCTGTTTTTTGCAGAACTGAAAATAAAATGTATTTATGTTGTTCTATGGATTTTTTTTTAACCTATTTGTGTCCTTTTTATTTGCTACAAAGTCCTTAAATGTGGGCTTATTCAGTGCTGTGAGAGTGAATATAAAATATTTTGGAAAATTTCTACCATAAAAATCATTAGATGTAATTAGCAAAATAATACCTTTTCTGAGAAACAATGAAATGAAATATATCAGCTGGCAAGAAGTAGCTACCTCCAGCGTTAAAGTTTTTCAATATTGCTTTCTTTTCCCATAGATCACTTAGAAGATAGATCACCTCCGGGGAGGAGCCACGATATCAAGTCTATGTTCTTATTCTGCACTCTAGAATGAGGACCTCTTCTTTTGTTCTAGCTATCTGGTAAGTCTCTCCCCTCCAGGCAAGAAAATCGAAGATGCTACTGGGAGAAAAGCAGCTTGAAGATAATTCCCTTTCTTCTCACAATGAGCTACCTAAATATTACTGCTGTAGTGTTTGGCTGTTTTAAGGTTTGCAGAGCATTTGATCATCCCAGGGGTGGGGGAGGAGCTGAAGGACATCTCTTACTTTTGATGAAGCACTAAGGAGAAAGAACAGTGTAACAGAAAGACTATTTATAGAGGCTGCTTGCCAAATCAAAGCCCAAGCTTTAATTACATCTACACACACTGTAGCCATGTTTAATAAAGATTTAAATGCATTATCATCTTCCTGTTTAACCTGCTAGCATTTTGCCTTTTTTTCTGCTAAACGGGCACCTCTTGATGTGATCAGCTATGAGTAAGAGCGTGGATTGAGGCTGAAAATCAGTCAATGACATGAGCTCATTTAACACAACCTTTTAAAAACTGTCATAGTTATGTCTGCTTGTGAAGAATTCACTGATGGTTACAGATTGTGTCCTAAGACTGCCATGGTCAGATAGGAAGACTTGGTACCTGAAGGGACCAGGGAGTGGGCAGAAGCTCTTTGGGGGCGTATGGGAATTGAACGGTTGCTGTTGGTGTATTCTGCTGTGTTTGAGGGTTGATTTCTATAGAGGCTGTTGGTTTACGCAGAATGATCAACACTGGCACTTTACAAAACCAGCTGAACCTTGTAAGTAGCCTTGTCATTTCAACAGAGCTTCCAAGGAAGTCCTGCTGCACTTGAATTCCTGTTTCTTTTAGATAGTCTTTATCTAGGTCAGGGTTGAAGCTCTTGTTCAGAGCACTTGCACAATGCTTTCACTTTCCTGTCATTGCTGTTGGATTGACAAAGACAGATTTCCCAGTTTCTAGCCCCCATATGCTGCAAAACAGCAGTGCCCTTTAGGATTTCTGTAAGGTCTGGCAGCAGCCTCTGGTCCTGCTTTCAGTCTGTGGATAGAGGGTTTAATAGAGAACTCCTTGCTATAGGCTTTGGCATTTTTTCACTCTTTTTTGTCAATATTACATTGCTCAGCTTACATTACTCAGCGGGTGCCTCTTTGACCTCATACCTCACCTCCTTTCTCACCATTCATTTTGATCTGAACTGAAATCTAGTGCCAATTATTGATGTGTTGCTGTACTGAAAATGACTTGTGGCTCCCTGGATGGCAGCACTGACATCTGTGCTTATGGCACAAGCAGCTGGTTGCAGGTGTTCAGGTAGGAAGGGTGGGGTGAGACCCGTACATTGCTGTGTACTCTCTGGGACACTGGTAGCTAAAGGAGAACCATGGGGGAGGTCATAGATCCCTGACTTAAGTCCTCACCAAAGACTCCAGTCAATGTTTGATGTTAAACGGTCTGCAGATTTCATTGTTTTCTATGTTGGGTGATTGTAGTGTGCTTTTTTACAGCAGAAGGATGCACTTTTTGTCCCGTGGCTGTTTGCTTTTTCAGTCACGGTCATCTGAAAAATTGGCAGGGCATCAGCAAGGTTACTGACTTCCCTAAAGCTCACCAAGGTCTGCACCCTGATTTTTGTGAGCAAATAGCCAATGCAGTTTCCAAATTCAATTAGGAATTAAAACCTTTATTCTGGAATAAGGGCCAAATGAATCCTTGTTCAAAATTGAAGCTGGTTTGTGTTGCTTTCCTCAGAGAAATGCATCTGTTCTGGGTTGCCTTTTTTTTTTGCCTCCATTGGCATATTTATTTGTTTGTGTTGCATAGGGAACTGAGTATGTTATGAAGCTAAATCTTTCCTACCAAGCAGCAGCTCTGGCTCAGCTTTGGTGGTTATTTAAAGTCTCAGAAGAGAATCATCAGCTGCTCCACTTGTACGTTCAAACACACAAGGTGATATGCTAATTGGGCTTTCATTAGTGCCTGACTGACGTCATCAGCAGAGTAGAAAGAAAGGGGGCTAAGCAGATGAAGTACTTTTCCACTGTTCACTGTTGAGCTGGTACTGACGCAGCTATGTACTATAGTGCTTTTTTTTATTATTATTATTTGGAGCAGTTCTAATTTTCTGTGTGACTGCATCTGTGCACTGTAGCATTCAAATATTGCCCTGGTGTATTACGTTCAGAGCTGAGCTTTTTATGAAAAAGGGAAAGGGAACAGAGACTGTGAAATGCTTTTTTTTTTATTATTTTTTTATTATTTTTTTAAGTGTTATTACTGTCTGGGATAGATTCAATTAAGTTAGACAAGTAAAATGTCATGATGCAACTCATAAGTGCTGTTCACGTATGAGTACATATCTGCATATTTAGGCAGTCAGTCTCCTCTGAGAAACACAGATACCACGGATAATGAACAGCTGCATGTCATTTAATGAGCAAGTAAGAAGCACAACCCCTTTTTTCCAGGAGGGTGTTTGCTGTGTGAGCTCAAGCAGAAACTGTGGCAGAACTGAAACAGAATCTGTTCTTTTTTTCAGAGCTGCATATGGAAACCTTTGCAAATTGAGAAGCTTTTACAGGGGTATAGCAAAGCAGCTTTAGCAATGTAGTACATGAAGGGTCTGTATCACATCGTGGGGCATAGTACTGCATCCATAGTCCACAGAGCTGTGTTCAGTTCTTACTTTCTTTCACCTCCAGAGGTGAAATAATTCATATCTCTGTGCCTCAGCTCTCCCATCACTTGTAAAATAGGGATAATATCTTCCTTTACAGCAGGAATAATATCTTCCTTTACAAAATGTTTTGCTATGACAAATCTAAGATAAAGCTAAGCCTGCATCTTCAGGAATTAAAAAAAGAAAAAAGGCATTTTGGTCATGATAATGACTAAATGTGGCAGATTTACTACATAGATAAAAGGAGCAGACTTGCTCGATAGGAAACAATTTTTACTCAGCACTAAATGAAATAAATTGATACTGGAATTAATTAAATACAATTGCTATTGCAAGTGGATGGTTGTGAGTTGGAGAAATATTTTTGTCTTTAAATAAATTAACTCAAATATAATAAAAAGGATAAAGACAGAATGGAACTCTGATGTTGAAAAGGCCATAGCAATACTATTAGGATTGTTTCTTTTCAAATCAAAAATTGAGAGTGCAGAATTATTTATTCCTTTAACTTCAGAAAAAAATACTGACAGCAGGGACCTTATTAAACTGGGATACATATTTCAGTGACTAGAAACCTATTGTAATCACAATTACAGAGATATAATCTTGGGCTTTAGTCCATCTGTCTGTCTTAAAGAGAGCTATTAATGCTGTTGGTTTGCAGCCAGCTTGCAGACAAAGATACTTAACTAAACATTTTCTTTTTGCTTCTGTCATTAGCTGGGGTGCCGAGACAAAATGCCTGTGACTCTCTTGTTCCTTAGTTCAATTAATAGACCTCTATTGTTTTTCAAGTATAAAAATCTGACAACACAGGATGAAGTATTATTCCAAAGCCTGTCAATGGGATGAACTACTGAAATCCATCATGAATTTAAATGGATCCGTGTATTATAGTCTCCTTTCTTTCATTGGACTGTGGATCTTTTTCCTGTGTAATATTTATATATGTTTTGAAGTGAGAGGACAAGGACAAATTCAAGGAGTCTCTGAATTCTTTGTCATGAGATCCTATTATAGTTCATTTACTTCTCATCCATCTTGCTGGGGAAGAGCTAAATAAGGTCCCTGTTGAGGTAATATGCATAGTGGGAGTGCAATTTATAACTTCTTTCACTCTTCCAAGCAGAATCAAATCCCTGGGTAATGACTGAAGAAGCTGAGCCTGAGGACTCTGCTGTGGTTATGCACAGGAGTAACAGCAGACAGTTGACTTGTAGGAATTGCAGACTTGCTCCATTTCTGCCTAGGAGTTGTTCACGAGTTGCTTGATGATTGCTGTCACCAGGGTACTTTGAGTCCCAGGAGTGGTGATTGTAAATATATACTGGTTTTTAGAACTGTAGTTTCAATTATCTGGGACCCGTGAAGGTAAACACTGCTCTGTAAGTGAAATATGTAGAAATAGAGAACGGCAGGAAATAATCCCAGCTAGCAGTGATGTATTTTACTCTTTCTAATTTGAGCTCTTCACAGGAAAAGCAAAGTCTGCTGTTAATGAAGTCTTTTATATAATATCTTAAATAATACCTTTTTCTCCTAAAAACAGTAACTGTTGTCAAAAGGGAGTGGGTGGTCATGTGCCAGAAGCAGCTGGTTTGCCCACCAGATGGAGCTAAAAAAAAAAATAAAATCTGTCCAGGCTCAATGGGCCCTCGTGGGTGCTACAAGATCTCCTAACCCAGCCTCCTGCTCTACAGTTAATCCACGGATTTACTGCCAGCAGCTCCAGTATGTGACAACTCCCTGCTCAGGAGCAAGGACCACCAGGCTGCGTTCTCCCAGAAGGTGCTGCAGGGACACAGAGGCTCCAGGTTCAGGGCCTGTGTTTTCCCTGATATGTTTTAGTCCATCCGCATTTCCATTTTAGTTTATGTTTTTTCTTTCCTGATAATACTGTTATTAATAGTAAACGTTGTTGAGGGCAGAGGTGTGGGAGGTCCACACAGCAGAGAAGTGCTGTGTCAAGGATGTTGGTGGCACTGAGCCTTGGCAGAAGGGTGTTGGAAAGGTACCTTTGAAAATAACTTCTGAAAAGGCAATTTATAGAGACCTTGCTCCTTGGAGGTGTTCTGTGTCTTCTCTGAGGTGACAGCATCCCTCACTGGTTGTCCTGTTGATGGGACACTGTGGAAACTAAAGGCCACTCCCTGCAAGGCAAGCACCACCTTTTTCTTTTTAAAATGAACTTGCTACTAATGCTTTATACCCAGAGGTTAGTAACTGTGGCAGTCCTTGTGTGCTTTTTGGGTGAGTACTTCTAAAGGCAAGGAGTTAATTTAAAACACGATTAATTAATTGTGAGAAAGGGAAGCAAAGGTAGTTACATCAAGCATGCAGATATTTAACTTCTTTTGTTTGTTTGTTTGTTTTTTTTCTCTATTAAAATGTAAACAGCTATTTTCCTAGTTTGTCTAAAGAATACTACTTTTTTTTTTTTGATCACTGGTGTTGTGATTGTTGGTTACATCAGAAGGCTGTTACAATAAGGCTTTTAAAGCCTTTGTTTCTCACATTTTTCAGAGTTAAAATGGAGTGGAGAGAAAAGTTTAATTGGAAAAAAATTTCCAGTTATTTTAATTAAAATTGTCAAAGTAATTTTGACTAATCTGCTCATTAATGAAGAAAATATTATGAATGGCTTAAACACTGCAGATAAGGAAACATAACCAGAAGAAAGTAGCTTATGTACTGTTTTATAGGAGACTTCATTGAGTATAATCAGGAGTCCAGTAACAGGAGGACTTAATTTACCTATGTTTGAGGTGAATTAAAGTAGACAAATTAGTTTCTGGCTCCTAAAACCCTACTTTGGACTCCTAGAGTAGATAGCT
This sequence comes from Megaceryle maxima, assembly GCA_024605025.1. Classification (NCBI taxonomy): domain Eukaryota; kingdom Metazoa; phylum Chordata; class Aves; order Coraciiformes; family Cerylidae; genus Megaceryle; species Megaceryle maxima. The sequence goes on along the minus strand of JANHGN010005713.1, from coordinate 59,215 downwards.
TGTTCAGAGATTTTGTTCAAGAAGTGGTTTACTTCTCTGTCAAAGAAAAAAAGATTATTGGCTCTATGAGGAGGATGTGAGATCATGTGCAATCAAAAAGATGTCTTAGCCTTAACAGAGACTGAGTGCAACAAATCACTTGGCTGAGTGATTTCCTTTGAAGGAAGCAGCACGGAGGTGGAGGAGATGAGTTAGGGAGCCTGTGGGGTTGTTCACAGAGCTACAGTGTGGTGGGAGCTGGGACAACACAACATTCCAGGGTAAAGAAGAAAGGTGATGTATTGTCTAGAGATAGCTGGCAAATCAGAATAAAGCATTTATCTGAACAACAAGCTGACATCAGGGGAGACCAGTTGATGGTGGTTGGGGTTTTTTTTTCTCCTTAGGCTTCATTTAAAAAAAAAAATCTTAGCAATGATCAGGCAAGTGCTACAGCCAGACTGGGTGAGAACAGGTAACAGCTCAGGTCCAAACAGGGAAATAACAAGTTGTAGGAGTTAAGGTATTCAAAGGAGAATGTCTGACTTGGTCCAATAGCCAGCAGGAATTGTCTTCTAGAGCTGGTGGAGGATGGGTGAGGTTCCAGAGATGGCTAACATTTGAAATAGCTTTGAAAATGGAGGCACTGGAGTAGGGGGGGAGAAGCAGAGATCTTCACTTTTTAGAAGAGCAGTAGGATTAAAAGATGAGGTGTTAATAAACAGCCAGGGGCTTTAAATCATGATAAGAGTCTTCATTTCCTTCCACATTAGGATAGAAGATGGTGTCAATAAGAAAGAGGCCACTTGTATCCTCACTGCAGGAGATCTTGATACTATTTTGAATGACATTCTCATGAACGAGAAAAAAGACACACAGTGTGACACAAGTTGAGAACAGTATAACAGGGAAAATCTTGAAGAGTAGCTGTTAGTGAGTTTCTGTCGGATGGGGAGGATGCAATATGTGGGAGTCCTTGGAGGGATGTGGTGGGTATACTGCATGTTGGTACTTAGGGCAGTAATTTGTATGAGGAACTAGAAAATAGACGTGTTACACTTCTAGGCCGTGCTCAGCTGGAAAAGTTGCAAGTATTTGGGTGAAAGGATTAACAGTGAAAAGAGTCTCGACAATGAAAAGAACTCATTTAAGTGGGATTCAGTTCAAGGACAGGCGGACAGTCCTGTCATGAGGTCTGACTGATTTGTGAGATTAGAAGATGAATGAACATCTAGCTGGCAGCCTCTCAAGAGAGGATGTGGGGTTATAGTGGATAACAAACTGCACACCAGTTAAGGCTATCATAGGGATGCAAGGAAACATAAACAAGACCCTACCATGCGAAACACCGGAAACAACCTTTCTGCTGTGTTTTGACTCATTCTGGGCCCCACATGGAGACTTGGAGTGAATGGAGACCAGAGATCTGGAGAACACAGGCAGTGAGGAAAAGCTGGAAGAATTCATCTATTTAATCTAGAGACAAGATAACTACAGAGCTGTGAGAATTCATAAAATAAAATAATATAGCTGTCTCAGAAGGAGATATGCTTTGTGTGAAGTACAGATAGCACAACAAGTAGTAGACTTTAAACTCCAGTGGAAGAAATCTGTATTAGTGGGAAAAGTTTTCTAACTACAGGGCTACATAAACTACTGGCATACAGGTTTTTAAGAACATGGTAAACAAATTTTGGAAAAAAAAAAAACCTAAGGGGTGCTATTGCTATTGGAATGGAATGGAGAATGAGTAAGACTGCTCTTAAAGCTCTTTCTAAACTTGTTTTCTACAGATGTCCAATAAAAGAGCCATAGACACCTGTCTGGTCACCATAGCCCCCAGTTCTTGTGTTTAGTTTTAGTCATAAAAGCAGTAGTGACCAGAAAAGGGGAAGCACCTGTTTGTCCCTAAGCTGGTAGGAGATGTTCAACCTTTCTGCAAAACTTAATGTGTTAAAAGGTGTGTTAAGGAAAAAGAAAACACAGGACTTTCTCCTGCTGATAGCCGGCCTATGCAAGAGCCATGTGATTCTGCCAGTCTCTTTGGTGTTGTAGTCATGGTAGATTTTTTTTTTTTTTTTTTTTTTTTTAAACAGAGGATATTAAATCCAGGTGCTGCTTTGCAGGGTCAGCTTCAAAGTTCTTCAGGGCACTGTGCATGGTGCGTGACAAAACAAAATGTCAAAAGCAAATGTCCAACATGCTTTATGTGAAACTTTAGGTCAAAACATGCCTCTGTGCTAGAGTTCTAGATTTTGATTTTCTGCTTGAAATCACAGAAAATCCCAAACAGACCTAAATTCAGTATTATTTTGGAAAATACAAAGTGTTTTATAGCTATGCAATAGATACCACCTTGATTATAAGTATATGAATCAAAATCAGATTCTAATCAAATAGTTCCTTATGATCCCTGTAAGCAATTGTAACAGTTGCAAAGCATTGACAAATGTAAGTAGTAATCTAACTGATTATAATGACATATTCCGGTGTGACTATACCTTTTTTTACAGATGATAAGTTATACTCTGTTTCTGTATAGAGAGAACTGGTATCTAGTATGAAAGAAAATAGTTGGGAATGCCAACCCTATGTACTGCTGGACCCTATCTATAGCTTGTTATTTTATGTTGCTTTGGGAAGTCATTTGTCTTTTTTTGGGGCAGGAAGTGGGGTACAAACAGCAGAAGTGGCACGTTTATAACTAACTGGAAGTTGAGTGTATTTAATGATCGGAATAGTCTGAGAATCTTGGTTTAAAAAAGCCATAGAAAAACAACATTTTGAAGCTGCAAAAGCCTGTTTTCTTCCTCCTGGTTTGTGGTGTAGCATCATGCTGCTTTGCTTTTTCTACACTGTATTGTGCCCCAAGGGGAAGAAAAATGATAGTGGGTGTCTCAAGTAGATGGTCTGGTAAATTGAGAATGATTTCCACTTAAAAAAATGACTCTCACCATGTTTCTTCAGATAGGTCCATCATCTTGGATTAGTCTTTTGTGTTTCATAGTGGCTTGCTAACAGAAAACAACCTTTCTGCAATGTAAAGCAAAAAAATTCAGAGTGATTTGGGTTGTTTTTATCATATTAGTTTATGAAAAAATATTACCTCAGTGCTAAAAATATTGCCAAATAGCCATTTTACATGCCATCAAATCAGTCTTCTAATACTAGTCCATCAGTCTAAAGAATTACATTGTTTTGGATGATGGTGAGAAACCAGTATAGAGACAGAGGTCTCTGGTTTGTTTTGAAGGATGGCCCTGTAAGAGTGAAGCTCTAAGTGTATGAAAATCAAGGAGGCAAGAGGAGGTTTTGTACTTTGCTCCCATTAGAACAAATTTCGTAGCTTGTTAGTATTTCTCCAGTCAAGAAGGATATGCTGGAAGGGGAGCTTTTCTTACAGGATTTCAGGAAATTGGCTTCTGACATGGTAAGTTGATGGAAGTTGTACCACTGACTCTATCAGAGTGCTTCTTTTGGCCAGGATACGAAAGGTGTAGAAATGATGGGGAAAAGGGCAGCATGGAGATATGAATGACAACCTAACCAAAACCCACCATGTTTTATGAACCCCCAAAGTGTCATTTATAGTTTACTCTTGGTTATGCCTGTAGGTACCCACAGTTTTCCATGCTATTTTCTATGTCTGTACAACACATGGCACGGCATCAAGAAACACAGAGCTGCATTTATTACATACTAAATGTAGGAACTACTGTCTCAAGTGAGGGAGAAGCAGAACTGTCTTATCTTTCTATATATTTTCATGGGCCTTTCTTTGTATTTAAAATGCAGCTTGTGCTATCAAATTGAGATAAAAGACCTACTAATTGCAGATGTGTTCAAGTGCGACTTGGAAAAGGTCACTAACTTGCACTATTTGGAATGAAATACAGCAAAGGATTTGAAATTTAAATTGGGAGATGGAATAAATGTGGTGAGGCCTATTCCGAAGTGGATGGCTTAAATGAGGAAGTGGTTAGAAGCTGGAGCTGCAGCTCTGGTGAGCTCGTTTTGGGTCCTGGCTCTGCCGCACATTGGCTATGTGGCAAATCACTTCCTAACTTGCTCATGCATTTCACCCTTCATTTTGACTTTATGCTCCTCAGTGTAGGGACTAAGACTGCGTGTGAGGATTTTGGGGTGGAGCACAGTGGGAGCTCTTCTCATCTGAGGCCTCTGAGTGCTAAGAGAGTTTGGAGGATAAATTATGACAATAATAAGAATGTCTGATAATTAATTCAGGAACTTGTCCAAGTGAGTGTTTGGGGCTATCTGGAAAGATGATGTAGAAAAGAATTTTCCGGTGAATGAGGCTTGTGTTCATCCTTGGCTATCCAACTAAGGAGCAAGAAGTTAGTGCTATCTGAACGAAAAGGGGCAAAATTGAGCTTGGAGTGAGTTACAGTGATGGTTGGAGAGAAAAAGGCGTTGCCCATCCCTGTCTGCCCTCAGCAGCTTCCTGCACTGCAGCTAAAAGTTATTCTCTCAGTCTGTGGTCCTTAATAAACCTAGTTGAATAAACACTGCAAATAGGGATAGTATTTTCTGCCTTTGAAGCTGGTTGAGGATGGAAGGATAGGACGAGTTATTTGTAATAGGGTATGACCAAACAGTGAATAACTGCAAGGGAAAGCTCAGAGGATGTCCTGAGACAAAACCTTGCCACATGCAAAGGCATTAGAAATACAGTCCAGGAAGACAACAAAGAAGTTTGCATGAAATCTGCAATCTCTTACTTAAATGTCATTGCTTCAAATAGGCCTGAATGGGAGCACAGCCCACTCCAGAACACTGAGAAAGTTTGGAGGATGATATTAGATTTAGATCCCAATATAGATGTTTAGATATTTCCATTTCCTGGCCCTATCCAAGATCCTGAACGTGAATGTCCATCAGATGTTAGTTATTTTAATGTAAGTGGAGTTATCTTCTCTGAACACGTTCAAGACCCACCTGCTCCTGTGTGGCCTGCCCTGGGTGTTTCTATGCTGGCAAGGGGGTTGGACTCCACGATCTCCAGAGATCCCTTCCAACCCCTACCATTCTATGATTCTAAGTGTTCTGACCGCATATATAATCAATCTCAATCTGTGTTCACACAACAGCACAGATGATGAAGGATCTGTGTTCTAACTAGACCTCTGTGGAATGTTTAATGATTGTAAATGATTTTTGGAAATCTTACCTGATAATAGCCTCTTCTCTCTGTGAAATACAAATAGAGGATAAACAGAACTGGTGTGACAGAATTCATCCACATACTGAAACTGGGATGGTGCAAGTGTTTCCTATTCTGACACTGCTTTCCTGAATCTTGTTTCTCGAAAACGTTTTGGAGATACATACTGCACACTTAATTCTTAGACTGGTGTGTAGTACACTGATTTTCCACAATACCGGAACATGCAGAGCACTTCTTGTGCTGTACCGCTACTTTTTGCACATATCAGAGCTGCAGAGATCTGATTCTCACTCACTCATCTAAGATGGCCCATTCACAGTGTCACAGCTCATGCTGGATTAAGTAATCAGGCCAAGACCGAACTCTTTCAGCAGCAGAAATTAAATATAAAGAAGAGAGTGGTGCTGAAAACATCAGTTTTAAGCACAGAAGGTAGGGACATGCCCATGGTCTCTGCCCAGCAAGACACTTTCTTGATTAGACACATCAGGTAGTCTAAGAGAAGATTTCTAATTGCAGGGCTGATAGTAGCCTAGTCTCTGTCAATAAATCATCTGTACTCTCACTCAAATAATTCTAGCCTTTTTCAAATAATCAGTTAACATTAGTCTGGAAATAGTATATCTTTATGGATTATTAAGTTCTTTATGTATTTATTACTTAACTTTGAGACTCTGATTTGGTTAGCTGGAAATTGTCACGCAAGATTTGTCAAGAAGAGGCATTGGATAAATCAGATTATATTATATAGATCTGTGCCTGATCCATTTTAACATGGGTAGGTAATAATTGATATTGTGTATATTTTTTTTAGTGTCTCACATTTGTTTGGCATCAGTGGTATGACCTGGTATTACCCAGTCTAATTTCTAGATAAAGCTAATGAAGTTATTGAAATGAGAGCCTGGAGAATTATCTAATGTAGAGGGACTTTCTGCTCGCTCTTCTCCTATTTAAAGAAAAAAGCTCTTGATAAAATGTGTGAACGTATTTTTAACAGGCTCAGCTTCTGACACTGTTTGAAATGGTGATCACCCTGTTGATCCAACATTAATGAAGAATTATAGTAGTCTACTCTTGGATGGATAATTGAATTAAAAAAGGGGGCTACTGTAGTGCTTTTGAGTCCTTGGGACATAACAGATTGCTATTTCACAGGTTAGTGAAGGCACCAATCCAACCTGTAACTAAAATGGCCAAAAAGACTGAGGCTTCGTTACGAATCTGCAGCTTGTGAGCTTTCCTACTTTGCCAATTTCTGTTATTCTGGAACCAAACAGTAAAGGATGCTGTGGACACCATCTTTTTCTTTTGCTACCACTTAAACCAGCATGTTGTAGTCCTCCAAATATGCAGGAATTTACAGCATGTCCATACTTGTGCCTTTCAGGTTGATTGGTGAGGTTTGTGTAGATTTATGATTAGAAATAGAACTATATAACATTCCGCGCCACCAATATGCAGTTACATTTATTTGACTGATTCTGTAATTAAATGGATTTACATGGATTACAGACAAATTACTTTAAGAAGTGACAAGGAAATGGCTAGTTAGAGCTGAATTATATCACAAGTGTAGTGGTATGTTATGGGCTCCTCTGAAATCTAGCCACAGGTTAAGATTTAAAAAGTGGTTTTGACAGCAATTGGGTTCTTCTAGCACTTGTAACTGCTGAATGATTTGCCCTTTAAAAATCTGTCCTTGTATAAGAATTTGAGAGTCTACAGTTGGACACACATTTATGACAATAAATAGTAAAAATTTAAGAAAATTAAGAAATTTTATTTTAGAAAACAAACAAATGGAGCTTGTGGTTAAAGGTGGCTCAAGAAAATGGGTAAAAGAGGGGCAAAAAATGTCAAGTAAGTCAAGAGTGACCAGTGTTTTAAGAGGGCTCTAGATTTTAAATCTAGATCTCTTAAAACTGAACTATAATGAATAGCGATGCATGCAGGTTTAAATACATTTTATAACTTTTGTTTGTTTGTTTGTTTTGTTTTTGTGATTAAAAATGTGCACTATCAATTAAATGGATTTCATTCCACCTAGGCTTGAAATGATGAGTTCAGTGAAAATCCTATTTTATTTTTATCATCTATGTGGCAAGTTGGTTCATTAGCTCCTTCCTGTTCCCAGGGAGCTAAGTACACATTCTTTTTCCAAAGTATGCTGTGAAATACGGGGTTTTTTTTCAGCATGGGCACCTTTTCATGGTGTTGTTTTGATCTCTTGATGAGATCAGTTTCATTAGTGAATCAGATTGTGGAAAATAAAGTTGTAGAGAAATTTAGTGATAAAAACCAGATTTGCAGTAAGATTAAGGGCTTGAGAAGCACTGCTGTTTACTGTGCTGATAACCAAAAAGCTTTTAATTCCCAGATTTAAACCAGATAAGTATGTTACAGCTGCACCTGCCTCGGAAGATTTTATTTTTTTTCCAGCATGTGAACTAGAAACACAATTTCGTAGGGCTGAAAACCAGAGTACTTTTATTATCAACAACTTGTGTTTCATTATTACATATTTATACTTTGACCCAATTTGCTATCTAATCAGAACAGCTGAAGGGCCAGTGTAAGGCAAGAGCACAGTTTAATCTCAAACTATCACTTAAGATGTTTTTAACTTTATAAACTGATTGCTAGAAAAACAGTCTGGGCGCTGGTGTTCTCTGATGTGTCAGAGATGATCAGTTTGCACTTGGCTCTGGCTGAGGGAGGTGCTGCTGATACCCATGGTGCTTTTGGTTGTTTGCGCAACTTGCATGGTTTGTTCAGTTGTACACCTCAGGTCTGCCCCTTACTACTCCTGAGTAGACAGGTAGCTCATCTGGGAATTGCAAATACCTGGCACATACTAGATTTTGTCCATGGTGAAATCTGGGAAAATATTTCCGAATGTAACCTGCCACTTCATTATCTGCATTTTTCATCAGCAGCTTAAGGCGTCTCAGTTCAGTGAGCTACTAGAGTATGGACCAAGATTTAATACATGTCCTCTCATGGTTCCCCAAGCTGTGTTCTGGTTTAATTAAATACTTCATATATAACATCGAAGAATAATGGCATCAAAAGAAAATGGGTTCCCTGGGGGTTCTTTCTACTGCTGCCAAATGCTTTGTAAGCCATCACTAGAAGAGCAGTGCCAGGTTGATGTATGGAGCTAATAGATCACCATGATGAGGTGGAGCTGGAAGAGAGAGAGTTTGGTTTTTAAGAATATCTATCTTAGCCCATTTTGATTTCTAAGTTAATTTCTTTGTAAAGACCTGGCCAGTGTGGTCAGATTTATACAGGGCAATTAAGAGAACAAAATATTTCAAGTGGTTGAGTTAATTAGCATGATAGGCTCTTGTGCAATTTTTTCCACAGCTGTTGAGAGGGCTTAGGATCCTTTAGCTCTGTTTTCAGCAGTGGTAAAAGAACTCAGTTTTATGGACATTGCACATCATTTTAAGCTCATAATAATTTGACTTATGAAAATGGTACATAAACTCCTCAGTGCTTATGAAAATGTGATGATAATTCACAGTGAAAGTCAACAGGATTTAGTTTCAAATGGCAGAGTAACTTCTGAAAATGATACATTACTATTTCATGTATTCAGGAAGCTGTGTCTTATTTGTCAACCTGATTTCACACTAAGAAGGTCAGAAATTTCTCTGGTGGTTTTCGTGGTGGGTCGTTGGTTGGTTGGCTGGCTTGTTTGTTTTGTGGAGGACTAGTCATACCAGCCCTCATCTGTTGCCAGGTTTCACACCTCAGGATGAAGTGTGAACATCCACTTCAAATTTGCTTTTTATTTTCAGTCAGGTCTTATTTTAGTCAAGGTAAGAAAGCCCAATTTGGCCATGTATTTTCTCAGATCAGTTTTTTCAGACCAGTGAGCCTCTGTCAACCATCAGAAATTTCCCAAGGCTCAGAGCACTCCTTTATTATTAGCATTGCAATCAAAGGTAAACCATAATGTTTGTTATGGTCTTAAGGACTGGCTGTAGACAACTTCTCATTACAACATGCAAGTCCAGTCTCAGCTGTTTTGGCTGGGATTTTGTGGCTGTTTGTGAAAGAAGAGCTTTCTTTGTGTCTTCATGCACCAGAATGTGCCAAATGAAACACACAGATTACAGGGGGAGAGTCTTATAAGTGCACACACATGGAGAAGATTTTCTGAAATGTTACTGATGCTGATTCTATGATATGGTGGAAACCCATGGGAAGAAGGCTTCTAATAAATAAATAACATAAAATACTCCTCTTGTTATTTATAATGTGCCTAATCAGTAAGGGGGCTTTTCAAATGGAGGTTGCCCTTTTCAGGAGCTTTGAACCCAAATCCTGGAGCCCTAACAAACCTCACTGCAGGCTCTAACAGCTTTGGAGCATGAACATGCCTACACAGTAGATAAGATTAATTTATTAAGTTCATGAAACAAAGCTCCTGATACTGTAAAAACTTGTCATGGCTGATTTTTGAAGGTCACTTCCTGCTATGGCGACACAGAGGCCTTCCTTGTGAACAGAAGGATCATAACTGAACCAATGTTGAGAATACACAGAGGTAAAAAGAAGCTGCACTGGCATTTGTTGAAGGTACCAGCAACCACTTTAGAGAATGTGCAAAATGAGCCATTCTTCCCCATCTTATCTAATTAGTTTATCTCTCTGGGTATGTTTACACTTGACTTTTTCTGCTGAAATTGAGCTGTTGCTCAAGATAAACCTGAAATATCCAGTTAACCTGCAGTAGCTGAAATATTTCTAAAGCAATTAGATATATCGTGTCTACTATTCCTGGTGATATACTTGGATAATCTGAAACTACAGTGCTTTGTCTTGTCAATTTGGGATGGATTGAATGAAAGGCTGTCCACTGAAGCACCAGGGCTTTCTTGGTACCTCTTTGTACACATGTGTGGGATTTATGTACAGGGGTTTTCTGCAGGAGCTTTGCTCAGACTTCTCTTTACAGTTTGACTGTTTACAAGAATGCAGTCCTAGCTTGAAAGATATGAGAAAAAGGATAAGGGAGTAAATGATCTGATGGCATCATCAGGATCTGATCCCACACACAACTCATCAAGAGTTGGGGCACAGCAGCAGAGAAAACAGTTCTCTGGTGCTGAACAGTACCTCTTTACGGTCATCACATTCATGCCCAAAACAGGTTAAAAGCTGAAGAGCTATAGCAAAATGATTACTACATATCATTTTAAACCAGCATAAATAACACGTTTTCCTTATATTTGCCATCTGATATGACTGCTCCATTAAGGCCAGGTGACAATCTTGCATTTGTTAGGAACAATTTCCTATGTGAAAGCCCAGAGCTGGTACATAACCTAAACCCATATTAAAGTTCACTGCTAAAAGCATTATTCCTCTGACAATTTACAGCATGTTATGGCTTCACAATGTAGTGCCTCTATTTACAGCGTGTTACACTATATTACATGCTGCCAGCCGTCTGTAAAGTGCACTGCAGCTTGTTATCACCTGCTTATGGGCATTAAAAAGACTGATGGACCAGGTTCTCGTTACAGAAAAGCCCCTTTATGTCACTCAGGCTGGTTTAAAGGAACTCTGAAATGCAAGTAATATAATCTATTCCTACTTTATGGTCCATCTGTACTCCTACATTGCATAGGGGACCCCAACATAAATGAAGATGAGGTCATTTGGAATCTGGTCATGTTAAGCTGCTAGGTGGACAAAGGATCTCTAAAGAATATAAAAAGTAACTCACTGGTCTTTCCACTACTATAAATGCCAGACTTTAAGTATGTAATTGCTCTGTGATGCATCATACCTGCCTTGCAGATGGGGAACACAGCACACAGAGGGAATAGATGTTTCGCTGGCAATGTGGAGGAGAACCTGGGTCCCATCACCAGAACTAAGTGGAAAGATTTAATGCCAGTCAGGACTCAAGTGCATGCATGGAAAGCAGGGTGGTTTTGTTTGTTTGGTTTTTTTTTTTCAGAAGGTAGATTCTTTTTCTCTTGAATTCTCTTCAGGAGGAAGTAATCTGATCAGAAGGCACAATAGGACCACCAGAGGATAGAGTTGTGGAAGGACACGGGAGAATCCATCTGCCTGCCTGTTGCTGGTTCCCTGGCACTGAAGGCTTTGGTGTCCCAGGGACAGTCTTCATGACTGTTTGCTCTGGAAATGTCAGGTTTCTGAAGCCTGGGAGTGTAGGGGCTGTCAGAAATTTGGGAAAGGGTAATGCTAGGAAACAAGGCTTATGAAGGAAAATTACCTGTCAGCTATGACTGCTTTGGTGAAACAGGTCCATTTATTAATTTGCTGAAATCTGATGACAGAAGTTTCTCAAAGTCCTATTGGTGCTTTTCTCTGGAGACTTAATCACCTGTCAGTGCTTCTTCTCTTTGTCTCTTACTTTTGGCTCCTACATGCACTTAGGGGAAGTGCTTCAGCAGGTAACTACTTTGTTGTGTGGTTTTTTTTCCGTCACTTCTTTATCCCTTTTATTAGGTTGTCTCTGCATTGCCAAATTTTAGTACTCACTGATCATTGCTTTATCATATCCCTCAGCTGCAGGAACTTAAATCCACACTCTACTGAAGTAGACAGGAAGGTTGTAAATGATATGCGTCGGCAGAGCATTGGCTTGTTTGGAAATTGCTGCACACCTTTGTGACTGTGACTCTTGGTGGATGACAGCAATATAAGTGGTGTAAAAACATTTACAGTTAACCATACATGCGTATGGACTCTTTCCTGTGACGCTGCTTATAGATCATAGCGCACTCTGCAATTCTTCCCACAGAAGAGCATAGTCAGAGGGCTTGGGAATATGAATGTGACCATATTTGTTATTTGCAGGAAGCTGAATGCCAGATCTGAAGTGTCACAGGTCGGAGTGGGCTCACCCTGGCTGGCCACCCTTGCTGGGGAGTGTCACCATGACCTTGCTATCTGTGTGCCACATTTCTGCTCTGCTCTGCCTGTGTTGCAGCCCAGATGTCCAGAGTAAGGGACTGGGGGTATGGATACGGAGAAGGGCAGAGGTCAGGACAAACCAGTGAAGACCAGTGCACAGAATGAAGCCCCATTACACCTGATTTTTTTGGCTGTGACTTCCATTAGTGATGTCAGTTAAAGCTGCCTATTCTCTCTATGCCACCCCTCTGTCCTCAAAAGTTTTAATTTACATTAGGGCTAGAGAGCAGAGGGTCATCTGGTGTTTTTCCTTGTTGCACTTGGCATGCTTTAATTAGTATTTTTACTGTCTCTTTGTACTCAAAACCAAGGAGAGGTAGGAGAATTATCTGTCTGGAAACATTTCTTTTTTGAAATAATAACATTCTTCTTCTGCAGCGTTGCCCATGGTGAACTCTGAAGAGCTGCATAGACCAAAACTTTTCACAACACTCCTTTGGGGATACCTGTATCTCAGCAGCAGTTGAAGAAGCAAATCAAATGTTTGCAATGATTGTGAAAGGAATAGAGAACAAAATTGAAAATGTCACTGTGCTACCGTATAGATCTATGATTCACACATACTTTGATTACTGTGTGCTGTTCGCCTCATTTCTGAAGGATATATTGAAGCTGGAAAAGGTTCAGAGAAGGGCAGCGAGTATGAAAGTGTTACCATAGATATGGAATAGCTTCGGTGTGAGGAGTGACTCAGAAGAGTGTGTCCTTTCAGCCTGGAAGAGAGGAGAGGTGCATACACAGTGAGTGTCTGTACTTCTGGGGCTCCTGGGTAAGCTGCCTGTTCCCTGCTGGCAATATGTGATGCCAGAATCTGCCAGCCCTGGATGAAATAGGTGCTGGAGCAGCTGGAATACAATTCAAGTTTTTGCAGAACTCCTCTAAAAGTGCATGGCCTCCTACTGTTACAACTTGTTCTTTGGTTGCTCAGACAGGGAAGTTATGAATATGAATTGTGGAGATGTCTGGAGCAATGTAACCATTGGCTTTTTTTTCCACCTTGACATTTTTTTTTTCCCTTTTTTTGGTTCAAATTGTGCTGGTAAATCCCCACAAGCAATTACACCCGTGTGTGGCTAGTATAAACAAAATGGAGGATCAGTGAGGTGGAACGTAAGGTCAAGGGAGACAGAGGTAGTTTTTCTGTATTTTATGGATATTATTTCCTCTGGTTCACAAAGGAGATTAGTTGATGCTGTAATCAGCAGTGGGCTCCTCATCACATTCTGTTACCAGTCCTTCAGAACAAAGATTTTCTTACTTATTTATCTTTTTTTATTCTTATCAGCTGTATTTTTCAGCTTATGACTTGGGATGTTTGAGTCTCCAAAGGTTCATGTCTGCTTTTCTAGTGTGGCCTGCCTCTCAGAAGTGCTGAGACTTAGCAGCTGCTCTCGAGTTCAGTGGGAAATTTTGTTGCCCCTCATTTCTGAAATGATGTTACTCTACAGAAGTTGTGATGCCTTCTGTCACTGCAGCATGCTCTGTTTATTAAACATTTTCCCTTTAGGGAATATATGTAGCGGTTACTCACAAACCTTCATCTCATGGTGTAGCAAACACCATTCATTGCTTCAGTGGTCTGGTTGTAGGGTGCTGGTCTTTCATTTTCTCAGGCACATGTTACAAGCCTGAAAAATGTGTCTGAAAATTCCTTCATTTTGAAGGATACCTCTGTATTCTAGAGAAAGTACAGGCACGTGGCTCTATGAAAATTAATAGCATGGGTAAAGATGCATGCTGTCCCATGCAGTTTTCTGTGGAGTGCCTCATAGCTTCTGCAGGTAGGATAAATCCATCTCTTTTAGTCTACAGCCTTTGAGACAGATGTAGCAAAGGTAGTGTCGCTGTCAGGATCTGTCACAGGGGTCAATGCTATGCTTGGATCCCCCTCCACCCTACCACGGTCAAGTAACCCGAGGAGCATCTCAGAGAGCAGAGTCCAACAAGACTGAAAGACCACTAGCCCCAGTGCTGTTGGTAATATTTGTTGGTATGAGTAGCAGCACAGATTAGGGAGACCACATGCCTGTCACCAGGCAGAAACAGCAGCCTGCACTGTCCTGAGTGTCCCTTATTTTGCTTATGACAGAGCAGCCAATTCTCCTCCTGTCTGGATTAAATAGCTTTTGTTGCCCTGATTAATAAATATCCACTGAAGCCAACTGGACATTTAGAAGGTAAATCTGTTTCCTCTTCCACTCCCTCACCTGCATCACTGCTGCTTAACAGCTTCATGGGGCTGTGTCCTGTCCTTCCCCTTCCCTGTGTGTTTGTAACAGCTCTTCCCAGGTAGCTGCAAGCTCCTCTCTCACCTCATCGGATGAATAAAACATCACGGTCTTATCTCACGTTAAAACCTGCCCTGCTGTGCTTTTTTAATCTTCCTGTTATTTATTTATCTATGGCATGTGGCACTAATATAATTTAAATGCTATATTAAAGACTGATGTTATGAAGTTAAAAATGTGGGGTTTTTTTCCCCCCCTTTATTGATGGGCTTCAGAGTACTGCTGGGAAATATTACAGCATGTATTTTATTATTCAGGATGATGCTGATGTAGAAATTTCCTGACTCATCTTTTACCATTTCTCTGACACTCCAGGAATTTCTTCCCTGCAGCCAGCATGATATACCTCAAATAATTATTGTTACAATGTATTAGACTATGCAGACATGTTATTGTAAACCAGTGAAAGTTTTTCAGTCAATAACTTAATTCATGGTCATCAATAACTTAATTCCTGGTCTCTATCAGAGTGGGTGAATCTCTGCTGTTAGGCTTTGAAATGCTGAACATTGTAATTCAAAAGGACCGTGTTTTTCTGAAAGAAACAGAAGTATACTTAAGATACAGAAATGCCTTCTTCCTCTTCCCATTTGAGCTAATGGAACTTTTTTTTTTTTTTTTTCATATAGTGTAATAGGAAGAGAATGAGTAAGGTGTTGGATGACTAGACAAACTTTTGCAACCACCTAGTTTTATACCCATGGAAGACTATTAAGTTTCTGAGGGGAAATATCTGGTTCATATCTCTGTTGAAACCATTTCATCTCAGATGTCAGGACCGAATCAGTGGGTTTCTCAAGGATGTGAACAGGATGTTGTTCTTGTCAACAAAGGGAAAAACATGGTTTGTCATGGGAAAGATAGGCAGATCCAAAAGCCTTAGCCCATAGTTGAGAGCAGGACAATGAATATGGTAGATAGTTGAGACATATTTTAATGAGGGAATATGGATAATGTAAGATGGAACCTCTTCTGGTTTCTAAATGCAGGAAGTTTACATGATGTTAACAGTTTGGGTTAGAGTATATTGATCTTTGGCTGAAAAAATTACATTTTTGTAGGAATTTTCTTTCTTCTGCTCTCCAGATTTTATTACCTTCTCTACTTCTTTTCATGTCTGTCTAAGTTGTGACAAAGTATAAAGAATGAGCTCCTGATTCTCATAGAAGTCAATGAAAATGTCCTGTGCTTGCAAGAATATGGAAGTTTTGATACCATAAATATACGTCTATGTACATAAACATATATACATGTCGAAAGGCAGGGTTTGGCCCTAAATATGTAAGGGTTGTTTACCAAAAGGATGGTGTTACCTCTTCTGGAAATGCACACTTGAGCCAACATATGAGGGACAAAGCAGAGCAGCTGGTGGCTGGTCTGAGTGGCGTCTTGCATTGCTTCTAAAATTGTTTGGCCATGATGGCTCTGGTGGAAGATTCCCAGCTCCCTGTACCAAAGTTAAGACAGAGACAACCAGAGCACTGCCCTTTTTGCAGAGTGCAAGCCTCACTGTTTATATACATATTAAACTGTGGTTTAATTAAGGTTACATGCGCTTGGACTGGCGGTGCTTTTTTGTAAGCTGTAGGTAGAGGTGTTTAAACTGAGGTCGGGCAACCAAGGGAAGTGCCACAATGGTTTTGTGGGACCAGGTCTAATTTGATAAGAAGAATGAAATGATTAAGCATGTGCTAAGCTTTATTGCTACTCAGTGCATTATCATTTCAGTTGTGTCAATGTTTCCATTATAAATACCTGTTCTTGAGGGAACTCAGCTGTACATCTCATTTGGGGCTGGAAAATTCCATTTAGAGAATGCTATTAATTATTTAAAAATACATTTTTGTTTTTTAGGTCAAGATTTTCAAAGTAGAGATTTGCAACACTTGGAATGAGACAGTCTGGAGAGGCCTGATTTTTAGGTGGTCACTGGAGATAGGTAACTAATCAGAAAAATAATAGTCCTCTGTCTCTGCCCTTCCCATTTTCAGAGGCATCTGCTCTAGTTAAGTTTCTGAAATATTCATGTCTGCGTTCTATTTTTCCTTCCTCTCTTATCTTTTGATCATGGCTAGATGCTCAAGATGGGTGGTTTGATTTATTTCTCATGAAGAAATAAAAGGCCTAAGTTCAGAACGTGGCCTGGAGTAATAGTTGAACTTCTCATATAAAAAAGAGATGGAGTTCACTCTTGTGTCCCTGCTGCTGCTCTTGACCATGTTTGGCTGACTGTCTATTAGATGTGTTCATCCACTGCTATGTATTCTTGACACGAGTTCTCCTGCAACAGATGAGGGTCTCTTGAGCCATGTGCAGACTGGTCAAGGCTAGTGTTATTCTTCCAGTACCGTGTGTGTGTCTGTGCTTTCTCACAAATGGGTAGCTGCTCACAGACAGCACTGCCAGTGCTGAGGCTTTGTCCCTTCTCACCCATTTACATTCCAGACCAAAAGGACGAGCCGAAGCCCGGAAAAAGGGAGGTGAATTGCATAAGCACTTGCTTTTGGCAGCGCAGCAGGTAGCCGTGCAGCTGGGAGGCATTGCTAAATACCAGTGTCTGGTGAAACCATTACAGCTGGTTGGGTTACCACACCACATGTAACTGGAGAACCAGTTCGATGGCTGTTGGTACACAGGAAACCCCCTAGCAGGCAGTGACACTATGGGATAAACTACAAAGAACACCATGTAACTGATTTTATGACCTGTGTTGCATATTTTACCTGAGCAGCAGTGAGAGGCCGTAATCTGAGACCATCAGAAACAACGGACGCGGTGGCTCTTGGTGTGCAGCACAAGCAGATTAGCAGATGGCATTTTCTGTCCTTAATCTGTGAAGCACATTGAAAATTGAAAACAGATCTATGTGCCTTTACAAAGACAATATCGTGCCTGTTAAAGAGTCTGTCTGGTTACCCAAAATGTATAGTGTTGGCTTAAAGGAAGGTGCTGGCATTAGGCCCTACTAGAATGAGGAAAAGCTCTTCTTCATAGTAGCTGTAAAAGAAGTATTTGCAGCTTCACAGATAACTCTGTAAGAAGTTCTGCACTGAGATTTGAGAGCAGAGTTGTAGCATGTGTTCTTGTATATTCCATACTGGGAACTTGATGCCCGGGCACTGACACACAGCTGTCCCCTGTCATTCTGGGCTTTTTTTGTTGTTGCTGTTTTCTTGTTTTGTGGGTTGTGGGGTTGTTGTTTTTGTTTTTGTGGGGTTTTTTGTTTTTTTTTTTTTTTTTTGTATGGCTTTAACAGACTATTCTAAAACTAG
The DNA here is from genome assembly GCA_024605025.1 of Megaceryle maxima. Lineage (NCBI taxonomy): Eukaryota > Metazoa > Chordata > Aves > Coraciiformes > Cerylidae > Megaceryle > Megaceryle maxima. The sequence goes on along the minus strand of JANHGN010005713.1, from coordinate 41,525 downwards.
TAGTAGGATTTTGTCAATTCTGATAACCAGAATAACACATGTATTTTCACAGTGTGCTTTTCTTGTTTCCAGTGTGCATCCTTGGAGTACCATCTATAGCAGTACCCTTTGAGAATGGTGGTCAGGGAGCATTGTGAGGCTACTGAAAGTAAAAGATGATGGGTGTTGTATGACGTTTTTCTTGGGTGGTAGCTGAATTAGATTTTGCTATCTTTTCCAAATCTTGAAGTTTCTTGTGTTTCAAGATAATATCTAACAGATAGATAAGCTTAAGAAACATTACCTGTGGAATGCAGTATATCCCTCTTTGGAAGAGTAAGGGGCTGATAGGTAAAAACTGTCTCAGCTTAATGGCCAAGAGGAAGCTTGAAACAAGACAGCTGAGGCCAACCCCATACATGAGGAAGAGGTTTAAACTCTGCTCTGAGAAGACAGGGAAGGAAACCATAAGGATGCTTCTTTGTATGCTGGGAACAGGTTAATGTCCCAAGAAGTCCTGTGGTCAAGGGCATCCTTTTCTTCTGTTCTTGGTACCTGTGAGTCTCGGCCATGCAAAATGGTGAAAAACACAGGATGAAATGCTGTTGTGTTTTATAATGTTGTTACTCCATAGACTGTAATAATTGCTACAGTGTATTGTCTCAAACATCAAAAACCTTTGAAGAGAATCAAGAAGCTAACACTACATAAACTCTTAATAGGTCTTACGAGTTTGTCTCCCTTAAATTTGAAATAGCATTTCTTATTTTGACTTGCAGTCCATACAGTGCACTCTTTCAGTTATTTCTGAGAATAATTATCTATATTTAGGAGGCAACTCTGTGATTTTCCTCTGAAATAGGAACTGGTTTTGAAATTGGAATGATGAGTCTTTGACATTTTGCTTCAAGGACATTCCAGTCTCAGTTTTTCCAGATGTAACCCAATGCACTTAGAGTTGGAGAAAATTATTTTTATTTTTAGTGACAGAGGTTTAGCTAGTCACTGCAGGTTTCAAAGTGCTTTACTTATACAAATGTTCAACAGGACTTGATGGATTGAAGTCTTTTCATTTTGATTTTGATGAGTTGCTTGTATGTTTTATTTGGCAAAAATGATACAAATGGTCAGCTACTTGATTTTTCTTCTGGTGACCAGTTTGGGATTAGTCCTGTAAAATGATGCTAAGAGAGAGTTATTTTTATGCTATAAGGCATATAAAGGGAAGAAAATGTCTTGGTGGAGCTAGGCCCATGTTTGCATTCAGAATCTTTATTGCTTAGATGAGTGCATTAATTAAGACTGAAACATGGTTCTTGTGGTTTGAGGGTGCGTTTATTTAAATGATGCTACTCATTTTGCAACCTATAGGAACCTGGAGGGAGGAGCACCACACACTAGAAATCAGAGGGTGGGAGCTGCACCAAGAGGCTCCTGTGCAGAAATTCTGTTTCAAAAGCTAAGAGCTTTGCTTGCTGTTGTCCATTAGGACAATATATGTCAACAGAACGGGGAGCTTTCTAAAACAAGCAGCAGATGCCAGCAGAATTAGAGACAGCCTGTGTCAGACTGGGAGCACTGTGCCATGGAATGTGTCTCCACACTGTCACCTGCTGCAGACAACCAACAACTCCATAATGCTAGTAGAGATGTAGCTGCTGACAGGGACTTTTGCCTAAGCAAGGTGACAGGGGAAGCAATCACTGGGTCTGTGTACTGAGCTGGCCATACAAACTAAGATGAAGTAAATGTGAAGTCTTTTTTACCCTCTTCTGCAGAAAGTGGATGAGAGTTAATACTGTGTGGGATCATTGCTTGAAGCAGTGGAGTGGGTGTTGAATGCTTATGATTTTTGTGACCCTAAACAAAACAAGTCTATGGGCATACAAGGTAGAATTTCTGTGATTGTGAATTACCTGGTGAAGGAGAAAGGTAACTTTTCCAGAGAGCTGGGAGCTCTGAGATTGCCACTAATGGGCTTGCGATCTCGGTATACTGGAGAGGTTTTAAGGAGAGGAAAAGGCAACCCTAAGGAAGTGTCTCTAGAGAGCAAGGTGGTCAGAGTACCAATAAAAAAACCCCACAACCAACCAAACAAAAAACCCCAAAACAAACAAAAAAACCCCAACTAGATATGCAATACTGAATGCTCAAGTGTAAGCAGAACTAATCTAGGAGGCAAGTGGGAATGGCAGGCTCCTGATCTTGTCATTTAAGCATAAAAACAGCACAGAGGGTAAGCAGAAAAATAGCCAGGCTGTGGGCAGCAGTGTGAGAGATGTGGGAAATGATACTGGTTTATTTCAAATGCTGGGAGAATGCCTCAGGGAAGCACCAGGATGTCTTCCAGTGCAGCAACGTTAAGAAACAGCAACTGTGGGCTGGTGAGGTGTGACCAAGTACAGTGACTGCCATACAGGATGGAGAACCAGAAGTACACCTCAGAGCACCTGACACCTCTGTGGAGAGCTTCCACAGGGCTCCAGTGGTGAAGTCTGTTCGGAAGAGCTAAGAAAATCTTGTGTTTGAGAAATTTTGCAAGTCACTGAATCTATTCAGTGGCTTGTTTCTCTTCCCTTTAATGAAAGGAAAGATACATGTTATTTTGACATGTTCTTGTCACATGTTTTTGATAGATATATTCTGAATCTTTAAAGATGGGTGTTAAAGGAAGGAAGATTAAAAAAAATGAGCTGGGAATTAATAATGGGTTCTGTTTCTGCTTCTGCTGCTTGGCTTTCTTCATGACCATGAATGAATAACTTCATATGTAATTTCCATAGAAATAAGTAGGAAAATCCAGACCCTCGTTGCTCAGAAAGAATGTGAAAATAATGTTGTCCTTCCATACTCTCTATTTAGCTTAGTCATGCCTCAGGGCAGGCAGGGACAATCTCACAGAACATGTTTGTCAAGGGTACACTTACATGTTTTTATAGTGTCCTGGATGTGGTCTGGAGGCTGGAGAATATGCTGCAATAAAAATAAACCTTTATTAATAATAAAAAGGAGTTCTGCTGAAACTAAAGAAATTGCTAAAGATTAAGCTGGTATTAATAGAGCAGGGGGTCTGTGGATTATGTGCATTATTCATGCAGGACCCCTCACCAGAAATAAATGTTATTTACTCCTAACTTTTTCCCCCAAAGATTTCTCCAAGATTTGTTTTGCTCTATTGTGATAAAATCTGAAGGTCATGGAAGAGACACTTTTAATGATGCTCTTACAACTGGCATTGTAAAATTTTATTTCGTAGTGAGGTGCTGCTAGTAGAAAGGCTGATACATTTTAATTTCTATTTCATACTGCTACATTGGCTATAGCTGTCTAATTGCACCTGCACAACACTGTTGACAAGCTTGCTAATGGATTAAAGGAAGCTGATGTCATGATAGTCACAGAGTGGAGATACAAGTAGAACATCTAGTTTTCTTGTCTAGTACACTGGGGAGTGCAGACTAGCTGCCAAAAATTGCAGAGAACTCCAAACGGTTCAGCAGTCTGATCATGCTTCACACCTGGTTTTCAGCTTTCAGGACAAATCCTGTGGAAAGCAATAGGAGAGATATTATTGTAGAAAGCAATACATCTACCCTCTTCAACTGGACGAGGGTAGATTTAGACTAGAAATTAGTACGAAGTTCTTCACTGTGAGGGTGGTGAGGCACTGAAACAGGTTGCCCAGGAAGTTGTGGATGTTCCGTCACTGGGTGTGTTCAAGATGAGGATGGATAGGCTTTGAGCAACCTGGTCTAGTGGGAGGTGTCCCTGCCCATGGCAGGGGGCTTGGAACTAGATGATCTTTGAAGTCCCTTCCAACCTAAACCATTCTGTGACTGTGATGGAGCTGATGGTTGCATCAGAGGTGCCCAGGAAGGTGTTGGAAGTTATAACAAGTAAACCCGGAGAAAACAGTCATGGAAAGCAAGAGAAAATACGATTACAAGGAGAGGGATGTGTTTAGTGGTGTACTGGGAGGTGGGCAGATGAAGGAGGGTCAAAGTGAGCTGCTAGTCATGAGGTTTGAGACAGGGGGTGTGACTTCCATGAGTGTTTCAGCACAGTGAAAGTGGTGGGAGCTGCTAGGAGGCATTTTCAGCAGAGAAACTCTAGGAAACTGCAAGTATAGATGATAAGTCTTTCTAACAATAAAATATGGTTTGTTTTTTTAATATTTTTTTCTCCCTAACTCCCCCCCCTTTTCTATTTTCCTTTTCCCCCTTAATTCAGTAATGCATGGAAAGCAATTAAACTTCTTTGCAAAGGAGCACAGGACTTAGAGATGCAGGACTTTGGTTTTCTTAGCTGTGAGAAATGATTTGCTGGGTGACTAGGCCAAGTGGGGGGTTTTTTGCCTTTTTTTTGGTTTGTTTGTTTGTGTAGTGTTTTTGTTTGTTTTTTATTTGTTTGATTGGTTGGGGTTTTTTGTATGTGTGAGTCCTATCTTGCTTATAGGGACAACAATATAACTGTAGTTTTCTGGAGCAGGTTAAATATCAGTATTTAGATTATACTGTACTAGCAAGTTCTTTCTCAACAAACTTGAATTCTTTTAGGTTTTGACTATCCATTTTTAATGGCCAAGAGGCTCCCTGAGAAGCATTATGTAGCTGATTTGTACCACTTGACAAATCACACTGTTTGGGTTTTCTGTTAATAAGAGTGAAAAAAATCTCTCTTGTAAAATATAGGTCTTGTAGATGATTCTGGTGCTTAGATAATCTCTTTGCTTGCTGTTCTTCAGCACAGCGTTGTAAACATAATTAGTCCTTTGCATTTTTCTCATTTAATTCACTCCTCGCTGCACGTATCTTATCGTGCATTAGAAGCAAGCTGAAACATTAATTAATTTGAGCCATTTCATAGAGCTGAAGGAACTCATTTAACGGTCTTATCACTTTGAATTCAGGGGCTTGCTGCCTTCATGTGAGAGCAGTCTCTGGCAAAATTCTTCACCTAAAATGAACTTGCAGATATGTCAGTTCTTGATGGGCATCTGCCATTTAATACCTAGATTTCCTATCTAGAAATGCAGAAGACTTCACTGTGTATCCTGTACTGTGTGTGAATTAGCATCTGTATCTCTGGATTCTATTTCTACTCCCTTAAGACATTTTATAATTCATATGTGGATACACCGATTTTAAAAAACAGCCACCAAACTCCATATATTATCTTTTCTTTATTCAATGCTGAGTAGCTTAGAACCATTTCTGTGAATGAGCAAAACGTTCCTGCTGTTCCTTACAAGACCTCTTTTTAGTCCTGCCTGAATTATGGATAAAATCCTTGCTTTGGTCAGGAGAGCATCCTGCTGCAGATAGTGACTTCTGCTAAGCACTAGGTTTTAAGCAGTGAATGCAATATGGCTTTCAGAGGGTAATCAAGGCAAAATTGACATCCTGTCATCTGATGCATTAAGCTAAAGACAGGCTAGGTCATTGGGAATTAACCTAAAAATGAGGAAGGAAAACTTTGAAAGACATCCAAATAAGTCATTAAAAAATCCAGAAATACTAATTCTTCTGTCTGCCTTCTGTTTCTTACTAGGACAACCTGATGCACATGTGCATGTTTAATGCTTTGCAGGTGATAACCAACTTTGTTAGGTAGGGTAGGAAGGAGGCAGACTTGCTACTGTGCAGCTGGGGCTCAGTTTGATTTACTATGATTTACACTGGTGTAATGGAACATGAACACAAGGCATCTGATCTCCAGGTTTCCGTTACAGGCCAAAAGATATAAGCTATCCATATATGAGAGCTCTGGCCAGGCTGAAGCTGTGGGGCTGGAGGCTGTACGCTTTACAGATTTCAGGAGGTTAGTTAGCGAAAGTCATTAGGAAGGCGTGTGTCTTGTGACAGACAGGGAACCATGACTGTATCAGTCTCTAGAATTTGGTGGGTGGAGAAAGAATCTTGGGGCCAACAGCATAATGGCTTATGAAGCTTTTTATTATCATCAAAGGTTAAATAACTAGCAAGAAGAAACCAACTACAGAACAGAGGAAACTGTACAGACACGTTTCCTGGAATACTTCACTAAGTCCTAAGGAAACTGACCATGTCCACTGCATTTGGTAACTTTCTTTATGCCTCTGGCAGATGTTCTACCTTGTGAGGCCTGAGCTCTTTGAAGGGGACAGGAGGTGTTCTTCTGCCTCATGGATTCCACCCTGGGTCTGCTGTACACTGGAGGGCACACAGATCTGAAGGCACGTGCCAGCTCGTGTGGCCTTCATCCTGGTCTAAAACTAATGTACTCCTAGCTGGCTGTCAGAGCAGTACCAGTTTCCCAGTGTAACCTTTCCTGTTGTTTTCATGCCATCATAAAGAGCAGTAAGGTAAAAGGCAGTGAACATTTTCCCCATGTTAGTATTAATTCAGTTCTCCATTTCTGTTTTTATCTGGAACCAGTTTCCCATGCCTGTTATAGCTAACTTGACAAGAACTGACATTTTTTCTCTCATGCTTTGAACTATCCTGTGAATGGATTTAGGTGTCTTGTTCTCCTGCTCTGTCTTATTTTATGGCTTGATGGGTGAGACAATTTCAGAATTATGGGATCCACAGTAATACTGCTTTTAGTTGCCATTTTTGGCAGGTGTCCTTGACAAACTATAGGTGAATGTTTTGTAATTAAAATGGTTTGGAAATTTTGCTTAGTGCTCAATTTTTAATAACTTGATTATTGTTAAATTCTTTGAGACTCCAGTAAAGTAAAAGCAATGGAGAGTGTATTGTTACTGGTGTGGCTTTTTATTTAGCATGACTTGCATAATACTTGACCGCTCTGTTTCAAATATGGTGTCTGGAAAATACTCTGGGGTAATTTCTGATTTCTCCTCCTGTGCTCTGGGAAATGAACTGAGATGAATCTCTAGTGCCTTCTGCAAGTGCTCAGTGCACTGCTACCTGTGAGCTTGTTCTTTGGAAGTGTTTTGGACCCAAGTGTCAAACTTGTGATCTCTGCAGAAATTGACAGAAATTTACAGGGCTACTGTGAATTTTCTCCTGATAATTCTCACATCTTGTGGCAAAAACTGTTCACTGAAAAAATTTCTGGATTACTGAATTGGGTAGAACAGCTTTACCATACTCCTGTTTAGAGAGGAAACAGTGGCGCTTTGGGGTAATAATGTGCCTGGCACTTAAGAAATAGGAGCTTGGTTCCCATTTCAGCTGTAGTCTCCTTGCATGCTTGTGGGTACGTGTCACTTCACCTTTGTCTTTCTCAGTTTTCTCATCCTCAAACTAGAGATCTTTATGATCTTCTATTCTGTGAGAGGGTTTGGGTATTGCATTTGAATTCATTATCATCTGTAAGGGGCTCAAATTCCGTGATGTCAGTATAAGACAGCAACTTGCAACATATGCTATCGGGTGTAACATATGAATGGAAAATATTTCTTGCACATAGGTTGGCCCCTTCCATGGTAGAAGGTAAAAAGTCCAAGGAAAATATTTATCTGTTGTGACAGTTTAGTCTACTTGCTGTGCTATTTTATAGGTAATTATTTTGATATATTTTTAGTTGACAGTCTGGTCAGTTACCAAAACTGTTGGCCATGGAAAATTTGCTCTGAAGCACCAATGCTAAACAACATTCTTGCAATGATCTTCTCATGTAATAAGAATAATGAGATTCCCTTTGAACGCTGCAGTGTGTGTCTGCAGGGCGCTGTCACATTTCTCTTCAGTTTTATCCTCCTTGAAGAGAAATCTTGAAGATATCTGCACTGAAACAGGTAAGATGGCCTGTGCGTTTGCATGCACATAAAGTGTTTGGCCAAGGAGTTCCTAATGTGGCAGACAATGTATAAGCAGTAATGAAACTGCCATTCCAAAATTTTGTCCAAATCAAAACACCAGATCTGACAATCCTTAAACTTCAGGTTTGAGACTCAGTTTGTAATTCAAAGGATGGGACTGATACTTCTTTTGATGAGGAGAAACAGCAACTGCCTGGTCCAGAAACTGGCTGTTGCTGAACTCTGGGAAAGAACTTGCACATGGACATAGAGTTGAATTTTTCAAGTGAACCCTACTTTATTCTGTACCAAGCTTCCTAACTAATCTGATGGGCAGCCTCTCAAAAATGTTCATAATTTGCGTTTGTACAGACCTTCATTTGGAACTGTGAATGTGCAGTAAAGAGCTTGACTGAGCAGTTTGGGAAACCAGTAAGTCCTTTCAATTTATATTCCAAGGTTTGCCTTCCTCTTCTCCTCTAACACCAGAGCTCCTGTGTCAGCTGTTCAAATGAAGTTGAAAGTCAGGGAGATCTTTGTGCATGTGAATGACAGATCTGGATTCTTGAACACCTATGCAAGATTTTAGAGCATAGTTTAATCTGTTCATCAAGGATTAAGAATTTGGTACCTTATTTTTCTGGACTTATTAAAAGAGCCAGTGTAATTCCTCCCTCCATATCACCCCAGCTCACGTGAGGAGAAACTCAACTGCTTATAGTAAGAAGGGAGAAATCTGATTTTTTTATTAGTGCAAAACAAAACCTGAAGAGCTGTATCTGTGCTGTATGAGGGTAGCAGATACCTTGGGATGCAAGTATGGGACCCAGTCTTGCACTTCTTTGGCATTCAACACCTACCACTCTACTCTGGGAGTCATTACACTGCACCTTTAAATGCAGAAAACCTTTCAGGCTCCCTTTGTGATAGCGCTGATCAAGTGATAAATATTCCATGCCTGAAAATGTAGTAGGTGCTTCTCATTTGCCTTGCTTGCAGGAAGCAGATGGGGTAGTTAGTGCGGGTCTGTCTTCTCTCTCTCCTTCTCAGACAGCACCTTGTAGTTTTCAACAGCTGCCAAAGTAGTAAAATGCTTGGTCAGGAAGAGTGAAATAGATAGGGTTGAGAGGTTGACAGAGGAGCCATCTATATGACCATTAAATTAATTGGCCAAAGTGACCATAAAACAACACTAGGAACAAGCCCTGCTTCTAACTTACTCATCACCTGAACCCCTCTTGTAAATTCTCTACTCACAGAGGCAGTGCATGGCCAGGGAGTTTTGTTGTTTCCACAGGTGGAGTCAGGCTGTTCTTTTAACACACAAAACCAGGTGAATCCCACCTGTATACAAAGCTATAAACACATTCAGCACCAGGTTAAGGAACTGTGTCTTGCTTTTTTTTTTTTTTTTTTTTTTTTTTCGTATGGTCTGGTTTTTGTTTCTAGAGAGTTCCTTAGGGTACTCCTTGGAGATTTACACCTCCTGGAG
>JANHGN010005713.1:0-32294 GCA_024605025.1 Megaceryle maxima | reverse complement strand
GTCGGGGTGTTCTTTTAACACACAAAACCAGGTGAATCCCCCCTGTAAAAAAAGTTTTAAACACATGCAGCCCCAGGTTAAGGAACTGGTTCTTGCTTTTTTTTTTTTTTTTTTTTTTTTTTTTGCGTATGGTCCGGTTTCTGTTGCTAGAGAGTTCCTGAGGGAACTCATTGGAGATGTACAACTCCTGGAGTCACAGTGCAGTTTCAGGAATGGGACTAAGTAATGTACCAGGGAATGGGGCTGGCATTAGAGCTTGATTTTCAACTATAGTGAAGATAAGTATATGCTTACTGCTAGGCATTGAGTAAGAGCTTTCGTAACTTCCCTGTGTTGAGGTTAGCTACTGATGGTTGATGGTGCTTGGCCCTCTGTACAAATATTCATCAGTTTATGATCATGATGTATAAAAATTATGGTCTGGAAAATGGAAAAAAATAAATAGAAAATACCAAAATTATCAGGAAGTGCTGGAAAAAGTTAACAATTGAAACATAACACTGAATTTTGAAGATTTATTCCTAAAACTAAGATTACCTTTATAAACTATTTCCAAACATTGAGCTCTTAACCTGGCTATCCCATTGAGCACTGAAACCATCTGAGAGCCTTGGAGCATGAAAAGTAGGAAACATAGCTCTTGGTCTTTTAAGGGATTGGATTTTACCAGTGAAACCTTGCTTGTTCTTCTTACCACAACTGGGAAGAGAGAGGATTTAGTGAGAGACAGTGAAAGACATCCTGAAAACATCTTGTGAAACCTCTGAGTGGCTGTGTACTTCATACTGAAAAATATGACTGAAGGTAAGAAAAAGAATGCATTGCAGCATGATTTTTTTGGAAGTGTACGTATCTCCAAGAACAAACTTATGATTACAAGTATGTTTTTATTGTTATACCAATGGTGCATTTGCATGAGATCCTTGTGCAAGTTTTCAAAGAGGGCTCATGGTTTTGGGTATGCTGCAGCCTGGTTTTGACCAGTTTTAGTCCAGTGTTGTGGGCCAAACAAACAGGATGAGCACTGCAGTGTTGTGCCATTACAGAGGAAAGCAGTCCTGTTGTACTGCTGTGGTCACCCACCATGATGGGTGGAGGAAAAGTTATCCCATCATCTGCTTTTTCAAGTGGTCTAGAATAGATCTGTGAGTAGGTTCAATTTCTTCATAACCCTCTGCAAAATCTGAGAAATAACATGTATTAAATGCTGATTAAGTTTCATCTTTCATCCACCTGACAGACAGCTCATCACAGAAAATAATGCAGAAACTTTTCACAGTGGCAAGGCATGTGTAGCCATGACAGTAAGAAGATCCATAAAGGAATTTTGCACTATATCATTCAGGTGTTGGATTTATTTTGCAGCCTCGTGAGAGGTTTTCCCTGAAGCACTATGAATTCAGTGGGTAATAATTTCCCAGTATTTTAATTGCAACTGTATGAAACACACTTGCTGCAGGGCTCAGGGTGGTGCTTCTGCTAAGATGTAGTTACTGCACAAAACTAAAGCGTGCATCTAGTCTCTTTAGTATAGAACTGGGAAGAATTCTATAAAAGTTTTTTTCCTTCCTCCGACCCTTTTTGTAGCTCTAAGTCTTTGCATGCCAGTTAGCTGGGCAGGGACAAGGACATGCTGAGCAAACATCTCAGTACAGTTGGTAAGCTTTGCATGTTGAGGTTTATTTGACAGCAAGGATTGCCTTACATTGTGAAACGTACATAGAGAGTGAAAGGAGGCTGTCCTTTTCCAGAATCCTATGGAATATAAGATCTTTCTAGGAATGTCAAAGTCACCTATTGTTCAAGGGAGAGATTTGCTTGGGTTCAGTCAGACCCCAGAGTATGTAGGCCAGTTCAGAGAATGGATTTCCTTGCTGTTTTCACTCTGGTCTTCAAGAAAGTCTCCTTTACTGTCCTATAAGCTTTGCAGATTTCATGCTGAGATTCAGCACAGCCTCTATGGAAACATCGGAAATGATGGGGAACTATACAGGAAGGTGCTTAGATACAGGCCAAGAATGTGGCATCTGGGTACTTGATATACACCCCATGAAGATCTGGGGAACCCTCTGGGTGTCCCGGTTCCTACAGAAGCATTGCCCTGTGGTTCTTATAGGAAAGATCCGCTTGCCATCCTCCCAGTGAGCAGACTTACTGGTCTTACTTGCACTCATGTTTGAGTGCATGGGGGCAGTCTTGGTGCATTGTAATCATGGCCTCACCTCAGAGGTGAGGTTTTCTCACACCTGCACACAGATTGTCCCCTGTAAAGAGGGAGAAAGGAGGAGTGTTGTGAAGCTGCCTTTTTAATGTCTCCAAGAATTTAGCATCGATCTAAGCCAGTCTGAGACCATAGTACCTCTGAAAAGGGTGGTCTTGGTCTTCATGAAACAGCATTATGAGTTCCTAGGATCAATCTTGGGTTGGAAGGGAAGACTGTATTGGACCTGCGGGTAGATATGATACTGCCTTTAGGCAGTTCTGCCTTTCCAAAGAGCCTTGATTTGGAGATACCTTCCACTCGTTTCACTGGGAGTTGAACCAAGTCCTTAGTGATGCCTAATTATACAGGTGAAAAAAATAGTCTTACAGAAATGGAGACCTGAAATGAAGGCCACCTTAATTTTTGCTCAAAGTCTAAATGCTCTAGTTCCTCTTTTCTGCATTAGACTCTCCTATTGAAGATTATTCAACATCTAGAGGACCCCTGTTGGAAAAAAAAGAAAAATTAATAATAATAATAAAAGGATTGAACAAATCTATCAACACTTTTCTTAGAGGAAGATAACAAAATTAGAATGTTGTTTCAAATTCAACTAGACTTTCACTTAAACAGAAAAACTTTTCCCACATAAAGAACCTTCAGGAAGTTAGTTAAAATCTGCTAAGATAAAATATATACCACATCTCACTCTCCTCAAAAAGCCTTATTATGTTCTTTCCCATTAACTCCCTCCTCAGGGTATTTCGTATGTCTGCAGAACATATTATGGCCATTTGATTCTGAATGTTTTTGCAGGACTGTCACTGAATTTTAAGTCAGAAAATGGCTAAAACTGTGAACAACATTTCAAAGACTATAACAAGAGTGTTTCAATAATAAATAAGTCAGCAGATAGAAATGTCTCACTAATTCCCTGTCAGACCAGGCACAAGCAGAACTTGAAGGAGAAGGTAAGACATATTTTATTTGATGTATCCTGATACGGTGCTATCCAAGGGAAGCTCTGCCAACATTTTCTCTTTAATTTTACATTGCGAAACCCTGCTGAAAATTGTCTCACTTCCATTCAGTCATTCATTTCTTTCCAATAGCAGCCCTTTCACCCTCAGAAATAAAGCTGGAAAACTGGCATTGACTCTTCTCTATCCATCATTTTCATCTTATTTACCCTTGAATATCCATGTGGCATATCTGTGTATGTCCAGCTTCCTCAATGGGTAAAGACTTTAATCATGTTCTTGAGGAAGCAGCGTGGTGATTCTTGTGCCAAGAAAATTCTGGAGGGTTAGGTAAAGCCTCTTCATAGATACAGACAGCAGAAGAGTTAAAAGACTTCATGCTTATTGATTCAGATGGCTTTTATATCTAAGTAGGAATCCTTTAAGTGTGGTTCCCTTGCTTTCTCTTGCAAAGATGAACATTTTATCCATGAATTTCCTACTGGACAAAGGAATGATGAGCTCCTGTTTCTCAGGAAATGTGCTGCAGGGTTCATTATCATCAGCTCTGTACAAAATGGTTTGCCAGACATTTCAAGCATGAGGTAAAATCTCTCTTGTGCTTATGCTGCAGTCCTCACAGTGGGAAGACAAGCTTTTGAAATAATTTCAATTTTTATTCATTAGCGTCTATAAAAATACAACATTTGATCCATACGAAACCAAACACCCAGAGTATACTGTGTCACCCAGCAAGAGTACAGGACAAAAGGGCAGAGATGCAAGAGAGCACAGCAGAACAAAGATCACCTGCCCCAATGTCCTCTGCCATTGGCAGCCACTCGCAGATACTTGAAGCGTAGGCAGATGCAAGACTTTCCACCGACCTTTTTATTTTTTCAGATACTTTTTCTCCTCAGTAGTTCTCTCTTCCAAGTGTCTTGACTTTGCTTGGACCCCTCTAAACTATTTGCAGCAATAACAACCTTTGGCGAGGCATTCCACAGGCTGACTACCTGTTGCATGAAGAACCATCTCCTTTACCTCACCTTGAAGCTGGCTCCTTCTAGTGTAATTTTTTGGTTTTATTTTTTGTATTGGATGAGACAGTGTGTAAATGATGGCTGCCTTTCTGACCCTGGCCACTCTTGATTTATAGATCAGTATCGTACCTGCACCAAGATTATCCCTTTCCAAACCAAAGGGAACATATGGAAATTGCTCCTTGTGTGGAAGCTGTTCCCTAGCTGTGGTCATTGTAGTGGCCTTTCTCTGAATGTTTTTGTCTCTAATAGAGCCTTTCTCAGATGAGAGACCAATAACCACATGCTGTATTGAAGATATGGAAGAGAGATAGATAAATTCATACAGTCACATAATTACATTTTCTGTATTGTTAATTTCTTCTTGATAATATGTATTTTATTTTCTTCTATTTTATTTTTGCTACTTTGACTCCTACTGAGTTGATTTTTTTATGGGACTAACAACCCTAATGCCAAAATGCCTAGATGATGATTGTCAGATATGAGTCCATGGTTTCCTACATGAAGTAATGATATTTTTCTTCTCCATGTGCATTGTTATCTACACTGTCATTCATCTGCCATTCTATTGCCCAGTTACCAAATCTTGTATGCCCTCTTAGCAAGTCTTCCTAGTCTACCCTCATTATTACCATCCTGAATAGTATTTTTTTATCAGCAGCAAATGTTCTCACATTTTGCCAGTTATTTATGAGCAAATTGAATATCAGCACAGTTCCCTGAAGAAATCAGCTGATGATCTCTCTCCACTATGAATGCTTACCCTTTATTTTTGTCTTTTAACCATTTATTTTCCTTTGAAAGGACTTGTCTCGTACTCCATAGCCATGCAGTGTTTGCATAGATATGATTGAAAAGCAAAAAATCAAAGTAAATCATCACCAGAAGCAAAATTTCTGCAGATCAAAAAAACTGCAAGCAGAGCCAAGCTGTGCCCAAACAATAAATCCAATTGCATAGTTGCTGTAATTAACGTCCTTCCAACAGAATAATTTAAATTCACACAGCTGGTATAAGCTTATCTCAAAATGTGATCTGTCATCCAGTACTCCATGGGCATCCACTGGGCCACGGAATGAACTGCCAGGCATCTATAAAGGGGCACAAATGCCCATTTGTAAAGGAGAAAAGGATACGGCATTTGTTTTGTGGCATTTTTATGTGTTTGTTTGCTGGGTTTTTTTTTTTTTAATTTTACAGAACCATCTCTCTGCTTCTGATATCTCAGGATCATCCTAAAGAGAAATGCTGAAGTCTGATTCTAAAACTGAAATCCTCGCTGAAAAGTAAAAGTTCTGCTGCCTCCTCTTTTACATCTCAGGGGGTATTTCCCTATTGACTGCTGTTTATTCCAGAGGCATGTCCCCTACCTACATCCTGTCTTCTCTGCCTTCTCTAGCAACTGATTTCTTTCATCATAGAGGCTTCTTAATCCAGACACTCCAGTAATGCGATGTAGCGTCGGCCACAGAGAGAAGCACCAAAGCAGCATGGTGGACGAGCAAAGTGCAGTAGTGGCTGCCGCCTGGAGTTGAGAGCTGAGTAGGGACAGGAGGAGATTTTGCACTGAAGTCACTGAAGAAGAGCATGATTCTTATGCATAAACCTCTAGAGTAATTGTGTCTAAACCATACGTTGCTTGGAGTTTGTTAGTTGTCCAGGTAAACGTGGAGATTTGAGCCTGAAAAGGTGTGTTTTCCAATCTTGATCAAAGGGCAAAACAAGAATATGCACTCTCCCTGAAAATCTTCCCTTCCTGTCAAACTGCTTCCCTACTCAAGCTGGCTCATGTTTAGGAGAGCTGTGCCATGTGCTTGCAGGCTGCTGCTTCTGGAAGTTGGGGTGGGTAGATCAGATAGTGGATGTATGCCCTGATTTTGGCCAAGTTAGCAATGCAGATATGTGGCAGAGCTGGAAGTGACAGTCAGGCTGCCAAACTCTTTCCTCACATACAGTTATGCTGGCTGTGGACACCAAGCAATCTCCATTCAGATAAAGCCCTGTAAATCTGCAACCTACGGGGAGTGGGATCCTCTAATGGAAACCATTGGGCAACCTTAATTATAGGCATCAAAATGGGCTGCTTGTGCAATAGCTATAAAATGGCTTTGTTGCTAAAGTAGTTTGGTTACAGAAGGTTCTTGGTGCAAGGACCACTTTACTATTTAGCACATTTACAAGCAAATCTTCCCAGGTTTAGGATCCCCAAAGGGCAAGCTGATATTTTTTTATGAAAGGCATTTTGTTCTTTCAGTCAGTGCATATCCTCATTGTTTGCTGAGCTATGTTATCTTTGTAGGCATCTCTGCTTAGACAATCTGTTTGCTATTTATTTGAACACCTGTTCAACACGCAGGAGTCAGGGTTAATGGATCAAGTCAATTTTCTAGGTTTTTTCTAGATTAAGTTGATGCATAAAAAAAAAAAAAAAGAAAAGTTGTGACAATGATGTGGATGTTCAGGAAATACCTGTAATGTTTTTCTTTCATCCAAACAATTTGATGCTGCCTGAAGACCAACAGGTATTTCTGAGAACCAAAAGGAGAAAATCTGAAGTGTCTTTGCCTGGTGCTGGGTTGAATTTACTGATCCTCACATTGTTGCCTACTCACCTGTCTGTACTCAGGCTAAAAAACATGACCATCATGCAGCATTTCTTGAAATCAGCTGCTGCCCAGATGGAGCTACAAATAGTAGCTGTGTCAGTCTGTAGCCTCTTTTAGTTGTTTATTTTGTTGAGGGAAGCACTAAAGTCTCAAATATGTTGACTCTTCTAAGAGGATGTACTGGGCATGCCCATGTGAGTAAGTGATCTGTAATTGTGTGCAAGTGCTCCTTATGGCTTCAAGCATATTTTTGCAGGTGCCCCATCTGGGGAAAAAATGGCCACAAATGAGACCCTAAATCATGCTAAATTTTGTAGAGAGCATATCAATGAAGTATTTAAAGATTAAAAAAAAAAAAAAAAAAATCCTGGATTCTGAATTTACAAACCACCATTTCCTCCATCTGCACTCAGTGCTCATCATTTTGTTAGAAAACCAGTTGATTCCTTCATCACTAATAGCTCTCTTTGAATACTGAATTGCCTCATTAGGCTTTTTTATCCTGTGAATGAAATTCTTCCTCTGAGTCAGATAGGCAGTCCTTTATTTTTCCCATTGATTTTTAGTTAAATATATCAAACTGGTTCTAAGTAATCAATAAAGCAGTGTGGAAAGGCTTCTGATCTTTGAAACTGTGTGAAGTAGGTATTTTTATTATAATGCCTCTCTTTCTTCAAATCTTGTGTTTGATGAAAGCTCTCTGCCACCAGTTCAAGCACATGGCTACCATGTTTGCCTTCATCTGAAGACTTCCTCCTTTCCCTGTGCAAGAAGTAATCACAATTCCAAAAGCCTGATTCAGACTGTGATATAACTTCACAGAGTCCTACCTAATAAGGCGGGTCACACTTCTGTCAGACAGCAGGATGAGTTCCCAAAGAGTTGAACTGGTTTGCTGAATTAGTGTGTTAGTCGGTGGAGAAGTTAGAAAGAAAGCTCTGCCTTGTGTTTTGATGCACTAGCTCTTCTCAGTTGTTAATAGGAGCTAAATAAACACTGTTATGATGGTATTATCTGCTATAAATTCATCTTCCTAATTGATCTGTTGAGCAGACTGCATGTTTCTAAATATGGGTAAAAGCTGCTTCCTTCTGTCTCACTGATTTAACAGTTTAAATAAATGAATACAGATGTTTTATTGCTCCCTTAATGAGTGGAAAACCATGGATGATTTTCTCAGTAGATCATGTCCCTGTAAAGTGCTGTGTCTTTTGGGACCTGGAAGTCTGGATTTGGGTAACAAAATAGCTATAGGTTGTTGGTTAAAATCCTGCCAAAGGCAGGCCAGAGGAATGCCTGATGTACTGCTCATGGCTTTAGGGGGAGGTGAGAGGGACTCAGGTTATAGGTATGTCGGAAAGTTGTTGCAAGAAAAACTGAGGCCATCTTCAGTCCAGCAGAGAAGAGCAGACACTTTGCTCCAGGAAACAACTGGGCAGCTGCAGTGGTGCAGTGGGTTGGTCAAGTTGCCTTGCATCAGTTTAGCTGTCAGGCTGCCAGAGGCTATGACACAAAACTCACCATCTAAACAGCACCATTATTGAGAGTTAATGGGAAAAAACCTCTTTTCTTTGATGTGGTAAGTTGGACTAACTATGGGAAATGGGTAGACAACAATTGCTGGTGCATAAGAATTGCTGGTGCATTTGCCCTCTTGAGGTAACTAGATAAGTAGTTTCAGCCAAAGTGATGCTTTCTGAGAGCATGTGAAAGTATAAAAGACAAAGGAAAATAATCCAAATAAAAAGCAGTTTGTTTGGTAGTGCATAGGCAGAAGGGGACACATTCATGAGCCGTCAGGTTGTGACAATCCCCTTGAAATCAGCCCTAAACTAATGCAGACAGCCCAGCATGTTTGATACAGGCACTCTGTATGTTGTCACTTGGCATGAGACAGCAGTTCTGGTTTACACGTGGGCTGGGGTTAGTGGCTGATAACAAGATAGGGTGTCCTCACCTTCAGATTTAATTTCTGGATGTTTTTTTGATGTGTTTCATGATGCTACAAAAGTTACTTAAACCTCTATGCTAAAACTGACAGAGAGGTTGTAAGACTTCAGTTAATGTTTTGGGGCTGATTGAGAGTTTCAAGCAGAGCTTGTCTGTTCTGTCACTGAAGAAAATGGTCAGCGTATTGTAGACCAGCATTTGTTGTGATATATCTCAGGGACTACAGCTGCCTGAGCTAAGTATCTGTTATTGTGTAGTTTCTAAGCTTGAGGAAACAATTAGTGTCCTCAGATCCGATGATGTACAACCTAACAGGGCCATAAGACTGCTGCCAGGGACCTGGTGCAGCTCCTTGAAGCAGCGTTCTCTGTTCTTAACAAAAAGCCCTTCCATGAGAGCATTTTGCTTTTCCAGACTCAGGATTGATACTTTGAGTGCTAGTCAACAGCTGTTGAGCTGAACTTGAACCACTCCTGTCTGCTCCAGCAAGCTGGCAGCCAGCATTAATATCTCACAGGCAATGGAGGCAAAACAGCAGCGTGTTGAAGAGATGATGAAAGGGGGGGTGTTGCTGCTGTGCAGCACAAAATTAGTGGCCCAAAGTTACCGAGCACAGAAGTGGAACTTTTTGGGAACACTGTAAACATTTGCAAGTACATATGGCCCCAGTGTGCTGGACATGTAGAATACCAAGTAATTAAAGTCAAGTGGATCCTTATGGCTGTTACCCAGCACAAAAGCAAACCTTGGAGCTGGCTTCCTAGCTGACATAGAACAAAGCTGGGTGAGAGAAGTGTGCATGGGACTTTGAGAGTCAAATGCTGTAACTCCAGTTCTGTCTGTGGGTGGCCGTATAGAAGCCCACCTGCTTCCCCCTTGCAGGCTTTGAATAATGACCTCAACTTGCTGGTAGTGGGGTAGCAACAATGGAATTAATTGAGCCATACCAGTTTATACACAATGGAAATCTGTCAAATGGGGATTAGTATATTTACTGCCTGCCTGGCAGGCATGAGAATATTTGTGCCATTTACAGATGTGTAGAATATGATTGGCATGAGCATTCAACATGGTAACTTCCTCTATGTGTCAAAGACAGACAGTGGGCAGTGCCGAGGGAATGCCGAGGAAAGCTGGGAAGTTACGGCAGTGTTGCTTGGGGAATGGAGAGCATGGGGAGAAGAGGGAAAGAACAGCAGCTACTTTTCAAAGCGAAGTGTGAAGACAACTAACCTAAAGGAAAGGAAATAGAGAACAAAGAGTGAAAAGAATGAGGGTAAAGAAATAGATGATACTGGTTTGATGCTTGTGATTTTGCCACAGTCACTGATCCTGTTATTGCACCCTCCTGCCATAAATATTCCTTGACTCAACATATGCAGGGTGGAGACAGAAATGGTTGGGGTGGGTTCCTGAACTTGTACATGAGTACTTCTGCATTAACTTCTTTTTACAGTGAAGTAACTACTGGATCAAATTAAGAAAAGACCTTCAAATCCTCTTTACCTCCTCATGGCTGTTTGGATGTTCTCTGAGAGAACAGCAGAACAGCATCCATACATTTCATGGAAAGGGGTTGTTTCTAAGCTTGTCTGTCAGTCCTATACATGAGAGGTCGCCCCTTAACAATTCTGTTAGAATCATAGAAACCTTTAGGTTGGAAAAGACCTTTAAGATCATCGAGTCCAACCATCAACCCTACTCTGCCAAGTCCACCACTAAGCCATATCCCCAAGCACCACATCTAACTTTAAACACACTGCTTTTAAACACATCCAGGGATGGTGACTCAACCACCTCCCTGGGCAGTCTGTTGCAATGCCTGACAACCCTTTTAGTGAAAAAAGTCTTCCTAATGTCCAGTTTAAGCCTCCACTTTAAACTTCCCCTGCTGCAGCTTGAGGCCATTTCCTCTTGTTCTGTCACTAATTACTTATGAGAAGAGACCAGTGCCTACCTCTACAACATCTTCTCAAGTAGCTTTAGAGAGTGATAAGGCCTCCTTTTCTTCAGGCTAAATAGCCCCAGTTCCCTCAGCTGCTCCTCATAAGACTTGTTCTCTAGAACCTTCACTAGCTTAGTTGCCCTTCTTCAGACCCTCTCCAACACCTTGATGTCTTTCTTGTATCGAGGTGCCCAAAACCGAACACAGTACTCAAAGCGTGGCCTCACTGATGCTGAGTACAGAGAGACAGTCACTCCCCTGGTCCTGCTTGCCACACTATTTCTAATACAAGCTAGGATGCCATTGGCCTTCTTGGCCACCTGGGCACACTTCTGGCTCATATTCATCTGGGTGTTGACCAGAACCCCCAGGTCCTTTTCTGCCAAGCAACTTTCTAGCCACTCATCCCCAAGCCTGTAGCATTGCATGGAGTTTTGACCCAAGTGCAGGACCTGGCACTTGGCCTTGTTGAAACTCATACAGACTGGATTGATGGACATTGGTCCATCGATCCAGCTTGTCCAGGTCCCTCTGTAGAGCCTCCTTACCCTCAAGCAGATCAACACTCTCACCTGACTTGGTGTTATCTGCAAACTTATTGAGGGTGCATTCTATCTCCTCATCAAGATCATTGATAAAGATATTAAACAGAAGTGGTCCCAATACTGAGCTCTGGGAAACACTACTTGTGACTGGCCACCAGCTGGATTTAACTGAATTCACCATCACTCTTTGGGCCCAGCCATCCAGTGTTTTACCCAGCAGAGCGTATGCCTGTCCAAGACATGAGCAGCCAGTTTCTCCAGAGGATGCTGTGGGAAATAGTGTCAAAGGCTTTACTGAAGTTCAGGTAGACAACATCCACAGCCTTTCCCTCATCCACTAGCTGGGTCATCTTGTCACAGAAGGAGATCAGGTTAGTAAAACAGGACCTGCCTTTTGTAAACCCATGTTGTCTGGGCCTGATCGCCTGGTTGTCATGTATATGGTGTGTCATGGCACTCAAGATGATCTGCTCTATGACCTTCTCTGGCAGTGAGGTCAGACTGACAGGTCTGTAGTTGCCTGGATCCTCCTTTCTGCCTTTCTTGTAGCCAGGACTGCTGATAGATGATGGAGAGAGGCTTCTTGAGCAAATCCACCAAGTCTTTCAGTACTCTTGGCTGTAACCCATCCAGCCCCATTGACTTGTCTATGTTTAAGTGCTGTAACAGGTTGTTGACTATTTTCTCTTGGATTGTGAAGGTCTCATTCTGCCCCTCTTCCTTGTCTTCCAGCTCAGGGGGATGGGTTTCTGGGGAACAGGTAGTTCTGCTGCTAAAGACTGAGGCAAGGAAGGCATTAAGCACATCAGCCTTTTCCTCATCCCTTGTCATTATGTGTCCCCCTGCATCCAAAAAAGGATGGAGATTCTCCCTAGTCATCCTTTTGTTGTTAATATATTTATAGAAACACCTTTTACTGTCTTTAACAGCAGTAGTCAGGTTGAGTTCTAGCTGGGCTGTGGCTCTCCTGATTTTTTCCCTGGATAGCCTCACTACCTCTTTGTAGTCCTCATGAGAGGCCTGTCCCCTCTTCTAAAGGCCATAAACTCTCATTTTGTTCCTGAGTTACAGCCAAAGCTCTCTATTTAGCCAGGCTGGTCCTCCCTGCTGGCTTGTCTTTTGGCACACTGGGACAGCTGCCTCTGCACCTTTAAGACTTCCTTCTTGAAGTACATCTGGCCTTCCTGGACTGCTTTACACTTCAGGACTGCCTTCTGAGGTAGGAAGTTAGAAATATTAACTTGGTGCCCACAGATCCTGTGACAGAGAACTCAGCAGCATCTCTTCTTGGGAGAAGTTGGCAGCAGGACAAACATCTCCTCCTCCAGTCATTTGAAATAGAAACAGGTGTTTTAGTCTGTTGATGTCAATCTAAACAACCATGTCAATGTTGTTCCCCCTGTATTGAGGCCATGTATCTTTCTCCCTCTGGTCTATGGTATGAGTTGGAGCACCAGCTGTTTTTTTTTCCTTGCATCTCTGTCTAGGGTGCTTTGGAGAGGCTGGGTGTGTAAGATGGTCCAGTGATTAAAGTATCGTAGCCATAAAAGCCAGTAAGCTGCTTAGCACAGATAGGTAATGAGTAAGTGTATATACTGCCTATTGATAAACTTTACCATCCTTAGGCTGCACTTATGTAACTGTCTTCCTGGATACTTTACAGTAGCCTGATGGCTGCTTTATTGTACAGTGCATCTGGTAGACCCTTGTGAAATCTTCCCTGTAACCTTGGCTCCAGCTTGATGGAGACACACAAAAGCAGGGAAGATTGCAAAAGGAACCCGATTTCAGCAGAGAATCCTTCCAGAGAAAAAGAACTGCCTGCGAGCAGGTTTTAGTGCAAAGGTATTGCAGCATGGTTGCAACATGCAAAATGTACACAGTCTATTTCAGTTACACCGTTAAAAACAGTTGTGGCTTAAAATGCTCTAGCACTGAGGCTTACTTTATAGAAACAATATTTTCTAAAGTGATCCCCTTTCATGGT
Organism: Megaceryle maxima; assembly: GCA_024605025.1. Lineage (NCBI taxonomy): Eukaryota > Metazoa > Chordata > Aves > Coraciiformes > Cerylidae > Megaceryle > Megaceryle maxima. Next base: position 19,053 of record JANHGN010005713.1, on the reverse strand, counting down.
ACCATACCGAGTTCTGAGGCAATTGCAGATATTGACTCAATGTGTAAATAAACTTGCTCCCTTGACTGTTAAACTGTGTCCATTAGCCTTGTGGCCTTCTAATGAATCCTCTTAAAGTATTTAGCTGGGCTGTACTTTGAGAGTGACAATGCTCACCTCACCAGAGTCTTTTCATATTCCAAGATCTCTCTTGTACTCCTCCTTTCAATCATTTGCAAAGCTGCTGCTTCGGCTTTTATGAACTATGTCTCCTCCTGCCATGCACTTGCAACCTGCTTCTCTGCTCCTCTGACATCTCTTTGGGTGATGCCAATTTAGAGCTGCAGCCCAACACCCTTTTAGCATAAATTACTGCCTCTGCCTACCTACAGAATGTCTTTCAGTAAAGCGCTTATGGCTCTTGGATACTGAACATATATGCAAGTTGTGAAAATGTCACTTAATAGGCTTGGTCAGGTAGAGAACGTTTTTCAGTTTATTTTCATGAATAGTGGCTGATACAAGGAGATGGTGTTGACTTGTTTAGAAAATCTAGATTTGGTATGACATTTTTGAGAGATCATCCTACCTGCTATGCTTACATCTGAGATTGCTAAACAAACCAGACTTCCCTCCCTTCAGACTTCATAGTGCTGGCTCTTGTAAACAATTGTAGAAGAATGATGCAGCTTCTTCTGGAGGTCTGCGGAGCTGGATTTATTGTCCTATGCCTGTTTGCTGCAGTAGCACTTAGAATCTTGAGAGCTTATGTTCGTGAATGTGAGTTCTTGAATCCAGAATGGACATTTAGATAGTACTAGTATAAACCAGTTGCTCCAATGAGTAAATAACAAAGTCACTGTTGTGTAAAGAAATAGGTATCTTCTGTTTCACATTGGTCTTGGGGTTGTACTTATCATTATAGTGTTTGAGTGCCTGTCAGTAGTACATTAAATTGCGTGGGAGTAACATATCAAGCGATGAGTGGCTTGGCTTCATCCTCTTCCGCATGCATATGCAAAAGAGCACTTAGCATTTGTTATGTAAATACAGCACGTGTATGTTTATCTTTGAGAAACAGTTTTGATCTTGCATTTGGCTGAGAAAGTGGTGAAGTTTTCAGTTGTGTGGTCCATTTCTTGTGAAATCTGGTGTGAAATTTGTCCCTGGTTGAATGAAGCTGACAAAAAAAACTAAGCTACTGGCCTAGCTGGCTTTAGCCTTCTGTATATCCCATTAGCTCTCCTAGTTTTTAGGACCTGAATAGGGAGGCAAAGTCTGTTCCCCCCCACCTTGTTGTCCTCTGTGGACACGTTTTAAGAGTAATGCTATTAAAAGCATCTCTAGAAAACTTTCCAGACCTTTACTTCTTCCTGCAAACTTGGCCATGAGAGGGCTGGAGCCAACTCAGCTTTCACCGTGCCCTTGCTCTGAGCTGTGCTTGCCAAAGAAGGACCCCACAGGATTTGACTGTTGTGGAGTACAAGCATTACCAGGAAAAAGGAGACAGCTTTTACTGGAGTGAGGCTGTATCTTAACTACTGCTCAGTCACTTGGGAAGTCTGTAAAAGCTTTCTGAAACTACCAGGCTCCTCCCAAAGCACCACTTGATCTAGTGCATTTTCAGATTTGAAGCTAAGCCTGTAAAACTTATCCCTGTACAAAGACCACCCAACACTAGCAGGGTGTACAGAGCAATGTCTGTTTATAGTGTAGTGCAAGGGTCAGATAGCTTTGCTATGGTTCAGGTTATCCACCCCAAGAAAGTGTGCTTTTTTGCTAAGCATGGGATACGTGAGTCATTTCTATTACTCAGACCTCTAGACATAGCATAAAATAGGTGGCATGAAATAGCGTTAAAGACATTAAAGATGGGAGGAAATTAAGTGTTTTCCCCTTGCATTCTTGAGCTATAGAGTAATGGATTTCTAGTGCAAACTCAGCTAATGCACACAGAAGGAGTGACGGCAAATAATAGAAACCTCAAACTTTGTACTGTAAGATACAGGAAACTCAGTCAAGTAAAAGGCAGGGCAGAAGGGCTTTCACCATACAAATTTGGTGATTGAGTTCCTAGCAGAAGATTAGCAGTGGCAAGGTTGTTTTTTGGGGTTTTTTTTCTGCACAGGCTGTCACTGTGTGCAGTGTCTGACACCCTTTCACTGCTTTGCACGTCATACAGAATGGATGACATTGCCAGGATGAGTTTCCTGGTGTTGTATAGTACTCAGGAAGAGACTGTCTTCTCCTGTACTTAACCTTAGTGATTTTTAACCCAGCCTTAGTCTTCACAAATGATATTGTTTTCCCCTTTGGCATGAAGCAGGAAGGCCTGTTGAAAACCACAGCATCTGTTGTAAGGATGGACACACTCACCACTTAAGCCTGGGGCTCAGCTGTGAACACAAGTAGGACTTCAGAAGCCAAAATATATTTGGCCAAACTTTTTTGTGTAACAGCTTCCTCTGAACTCTAAGCTGTAGTCAAAAGTTTCATTAAAGTGCTTTGGGAATGCACAAGAAAGCTCTTGACTGTAATGTTTGCCCGGGGAGTTTTGTTCCAGTCTTCAGCCTAGATTGTCCTTACAGCCTATTGTGCTGCATGAAAGGTAACAGAGTATCTTGAGGGAGAGTCACAGGCAATTCAGATTCATGTCAGTGAGTTCCTGTACCTCCCGCCTAGAGCCTTCCAGCAGCCACAAACCGAGCTGCATAATGTCGTCATTACTGCATCTCCTCTTCAGCGTGCTCACTGCAGCCAACAGGAACTACTTGCTCTTGCGTTGGTTATAGTGGCATTTCTGCTACGTGTCCTCAGAAGCAGGGAATGTATCTTGATGATTTTGGTAAGGAAAGGGAAACACTGATGTCATTATTACTGTTATTTTGGTTTAGCCAGAATCCCTTTTACCAACTGCCAGTTATACCAGTAATACCAGTCTGTGTAACAGTCCATGTAACAACCTCACCAACATTGCTGCACCCAGCTTCTGTGAAGCCCTAAAAAGATACAAGACTGGTTCTAGCAAGTGCTGTCACCAGGGCAGCAGCATTTTATGCTTAACTTCACCTGGAGCTTGTTTGCTTGCAGAAAGCCAGTGCTTTTAGCACATGATGGGATGGAACACCTCCAGTTGCAAAGCCAGAGGTTGGGTGCGAGAGCAGCTCTCTGCATGCTCCCAGGCCCAGCTTTTTGTCTGGCATCACAAAGAGATTTGCAAAGAGGGTGGTTCAGCTTTCTGCGACTTTATTAATTTGTTTATTAGCAGCCAGCTCCGGGTGAAGCATTTAATGCAAGTTGATTAAATAATGGGATGCTGTTCCCCTCTCATCCCAGCCACATGACAGGCTGGCTATTTTCAAGTGACTTGTTCTTTCCCGTTAACAAGCAGAGTAATTCAAATGAATCGCTTCCAGAAACAAGAGAAACCATAGTGTCCCCAATTCTTCACGCCTCTCTTCCATCTGAGCATCGTGCAGTGGGCATGCAGTTGTTCTAAACATAGGATGTTTTCTTTCAGGACTGTTTTATCCTTGACAACTTATCGGTCACCTAGAACAAAAACTCAGTTCCACCTTTCTTTTTTTTTCTAATCATAATGTCTTTTCTAGATCCGTAATTGTTCTTCATGGGTTATAAAGCCACCATAATTGGTTATATTGAAAAACATTGATACTGATTTATCTGGTTTCAGTTATGCAGTGTGCATTTCACTTTGCCTCCAGTCTGGGGGTACAAACCTCTCCAACCTATGTGTTGTGCAACAGGACCTCTGCTTCTTTTCTCTTATTACTGCTACAGAAAAAAAGTATGTTTGTTTTCTGAAGATTTGTTTTCTCTCGATGCTCTCTGCGTTCCACAATCAGTTCACTGCCTTGTGGCATGCAAGGCATGATTTCATGGCTTGTTCTGTGGTTGTGGAATATCTGCTGTTTCCCAGGATGTCTATAAGACAAGTTGACAAACCAGCCTGGTGCTTAGCACACCCCACAGTTTGCCTCCTTGCTTTGGAGTGGTTTAGTAACCTTTAAAACCTATTAGTGTACACCTCCCTTACATGAGCCCCACTTTTACTGTGTCTGTTTCCCATAATTGTCAATAATTGCAATTTTAATTTCACATTTTTAAATTGGGGTTGAAACAGCAGAGAGCAAAAGCACATCTGCAGTGTATGTGGTGCTCCATGGGTGTACCACTGTGATCCGGGCACAGGGCATGGTGCAGAGCTGTACTTTGCTGCAGGACCCAAAGGCAGGGCAGGATCCTGGCTGCACGGTTTGTAGCTTGCTGCATGCTGCTTCTTCAGGGATGGGTGCGCAGTGATGGGAGCTCTCTCCTGAGGAGCCACACTAGCAGATGTGATGGCTGAGAGTGCACTCACTCCTGTTCTTATTTGGAGATGTCAGTGAAAACCTTGCTGCTTTGTTGTTTCAAATAACTCAGTTCCTACCTTGCACTTGATCTTCCCAAGTTAGCGCTGACTGTGGCATTGTGGGGTTAAAGGAATTTAGTAACACTTGTCAAGATTTAAAATTCCTGTAAAACAATGGAGAAATGTTGGCTTCTGGCCTTAAAATGTTACTTACTGCCTAATACAATTTTTTATGGGCATGAGCATTTGCTAAATTTTAGTCTCAGTGAGGTGTAAGAGGTCTGTTCATTGTGGCTTTAGAAAACACACTCATGTACTGTGTCTTCCCTGGCAACTTTCCTCCTTCTCCACAATGTAGTGCTTATCTCACACAAGAAACAGATAGCAGAAAAACTTTCTTTTTTTTTTTTTTTTTTTGAAAGTGACATTTCCTTCCCTTTCTATATTCTTGAAGTGTGGCCAAGGCATAAGCCTGGTCCACGTAAGCATGTTACTGTCTTTGGGCCAAAATCTATTGTGTCAAATAGAAGTAAAGCTATATAAGGCAAACTGTTTAAAGTAGTTGTGCTCCTCTATGTCATGGAGGCTGAATCCAGCCCTTTACAGAAGGCTAGCCAAAGCTAGTGAATCTTGCAACAGTGATCTTTGCCTTGTAGATCCGAGTGCATCCTAAATGGCCCATAAGTGAATTGGAAGCTGTGGGCATAAGAGCCCCAGAAATCCTTTTTCTGCCTTTTAAAAAGTGTGTCTAGGCTGGGAGAGAAAATGTTTCTCAGCTGGCAAGGGCTGCTGCCACATATTTTGAACTATGAAGACTGTGATAATCTCTCATTCTTGCATCAGAATAAGAAGAGAGATGAATTATTTAACTGAAAATGTCTCTTGATCCATACTTGCCTGAGTTTATTGATGCTGCGACCCCCTGGGGGGGGAAAGATGAAGGGTAGTGGCTGATAAATTGAAAGTATTTCTCTTTCATTATCCCCTGTCACTTTCTCCCTTTTCCCCTCTCCACTAATGTATACTGACAGTTTTTGGAAACATTTACTGATACCTTTGTTGACAAGACCATCTAGAGGCACCAGCTAAGTTTCACTATTTCTTGTACGAGGTGCACACTGAGCCCAAAGAGCTGAGCAGGATGCACATAGACACAATGGTTCCAGAAAAAAGACAGCATTGTATACTTATAAATAAAACACTTGAATAGTGTGGATGTTTTATAATGGACTATGGTAGTTAATGTGAGAGTTGCTGCTATTGTCAATCATTTAGGTTATGAGTATGATAATAATTAAGGAAGCGTGGTGTGTGTAAGCTAAAAGTTACACATCAGAAGCCATGGAGGAATCGGAGAAAACAAAGGTTATATATGAGATTTTGTTATCCAACTTTCCAAAGGTTATAATACAATTCATAGTTGTAGCTTCAGACTCCAGAAACATGAAGCTCCTGGCAAAAGGTTGGTTTTCCTGCTCACAACTGAGTGTTCATCTCTAGTAATGGAGCTGATCTGAGGTTACAAACTGCAGGATTTCTCATCTGAAATTCCAAGGAGGGAGGGATAAGGCATTCTGCTTGCGGTGCTCCCTTAGCCAAACAAAAGAATCAAAATAATACCAGCTTTTGAACTGGCTTTGTTTATATTCTCTTTAGTTTGGGTTATGTTTCTTTCTAGGCTTGGAAGGCTTTTAATTTGGGATGCTGGCAGATATCCTTAGGAAATTTCAGTGGTATCTAAAGTATGCTTCAATGTCTTTCTTCTTCCTTTTATTTGTGAGAGCTAGGGATGCTATCAAGGATGGAAGTATTTTCAAATATTCCAAGTCTGAGATGAAAAAGTTCTGAGGCTTTTGTTCTGCCTATTTCTGGGCCAAACCCCTTTAAGCCAAAAAAGAGGATCCTTATAAGAAGAGTTTTATACTTTTCCTAACATTTCAGCACTTCTCCTTCCAGTACCACACAGTACCTAGAAATTAAATTTTGTTCTTAAAATGAAAAATGGGAATGAAGAAAATGGCCTCACATAGGAATTTCATTACAGCATAGATGAAATTTGACCATAGTGTGGTGCTGATTCCAAAGTGCTCCTGGTTTTTCAAATATTTTATCCTGTGTCTTTCTTTCCCGGCTACCCAGCTCAGAACTACAGCAGAAAGTCCAAGTCCTGTGCTTTTCTAATCACCAAAGTGCACGTGTGTAAGAGAGGGAGCATGAGATGTGATCAAGCAAAGGAGTGCATTTCTATATGAATTTCTTTATTTATTGACTACGCTTTCAAGAAATGCAGTGCTCCCCATGCATCCCGTTGGCTGCAAATGCCAACGTGAACCCAGACATCGGATGCTGCTTGTACTTTCCATCCCGTCCCCTAAAAACCCCCACCCCAAGAGCAACGTTCATACTTTTCTCCCCCCAAAGCCCAGGACTGACCTCCAGAGGGCACTGCAAACTTGCTGTCCTGGTGATCACCAGTATGTGATGTGGAAGAGGGAGCTGTTCAGTGGGCATTTTGTTGCAATTAGGGGATATCAAAATATTTAAGTAATATTTAAGCATGTGGTTTTAGCTGTATCTTGCATGCACTTTGAACTAAAGAAATCCCCGTGGTAGCTGTCTTTTGTTAACATGAGGTTATTGTGCTTATAGAATGAATGTGAAAAACACATGTAAGCGGCAAAGGTACAGATCTAAGTCTGTCATGAAAAGAAATCATTCAGTATAGCTCTTGGGTCTTCTTGCTTCTGTGCTAATTTGCAGCTGGACAGATGCTATACAAGTAAATATTCATACAGTAAAAACACACAAAATAAGAGTTTTAAGTAATACAGTAATTCTTGCAGGCACAGTGATAAATCCTAATGTTAGTGAGACACACTTCTTACTTTCCCTAAGTAGTGTCCGGAGCAGACAGAAGAGAATGGAGGGGAATTGAGGCATGGAGAGGAAGATGAGAAATCTGAGTGCTGTGAAAGATAGATAAGATTATAGCATTAGAAAAGAGCTGCTTCTTTGTGTTGCTTGTAAGGCCATGTTGGAAGCCTGTGGGAGAGATGTTAATCTTATGGAATTTTTTAGTTTTCAGATGCCATTTCTGTCATGAGTGTGGCTGGGTTCTTTTGGCCTTCCCAGGTTAAAATGGCTGCAGAAGATCACAGCAGCCTGAGGGACTGCAGCAGCCATGAGGCATGAAGTTGCCTGCTGCTCCACTGTTGGCTGGGTTCCTCAGCACTTCCACAACTGAAATCCTCTCCGGCTTCACGACCCCTTGGTGTTGCTTTCCCCTGCTTGACTGAGACAAGCTGGGAGGATTGCCAATCCAGCACTGAGTCACTGGCTCTTTACTGGAATTGCCTTACTCTGTGTACTGGAGTATGCCCTTCTGACTGCCAACTGCCCGTGCCTGTTGGTGAAGGAATTGGCAGGAAGGGTTGGTCCTATCTCAGGATGAGTGAGTAGCTCGCTGGGGTACTGGAGGCAGAGTTGGTGTGGCACTCTGCCTGCCCTATCTGCCACACTGAGACTGTCTTAGCTGGAGCTGTAGTGTTGTGCTCTCGTGCAGGTGTATCACTTCCAGTGTGCAGACTGGTGCAGGTGTCCCTGTGCCTCAGTGTTCTGTCTGGACAGACATGGTGAGGCTGAGCATGCAAGATAGCTGTGAGGAAGTCCCAACGCCAGGAGATAAATGTATTTTAGATGTAAAAGGCTCAACTGTGTTAGAGTGGGAATGGGCAGCACCCTCCAGGCTATCTTGTAGTTGGGGGACAACAAGCAATGTTCAGAGAGGCTTCCAGCTTGGGCAGAGAGCTCCCCTTGCCACTGGCTCCAAAATAAAAGTAACCTTTGGCAGGTCAGATAAAGCAGTAGGCAGGACATTGTATTGCAGCCAGGCAGGGCAAGTGATGGAGAAGCAGCCGAGAGGTCTTGGATAGCATGGTCACTGGGATGTTCATATGCAGCATTTTCATAAACTGGAATTTGAGCCCTGTGGAAAACGTGCTTCAGCAGTTTGTTTTGGTCTAATGGTCCAACAAAGAGTGAATATGCTGAAACTTATCACGAATTTATCAGATGTTCCAAACTGTGTTCATTCTGGAAGTCAAAGTGTTTCAGCTTGATTTGACCACAGCCCCTGGATCAACTGTGGTGCCTTAGACTTCCCTTCTAATTTGTGGCTGGATTCATCTCCATGGTACGCAGCAGTAGTTCAGCGGGGGAGGACATCTTGTAGAGTCTTCTCAGATTAAATCCAAGCAGAAAATGCAGAGAACACAGAGGAAGGAAAGGGTAGGGTAGGAAGAATGTGAGAGAGATCACATCTCCGAGACATTGTGGTAACTGAGGCAGAGGCAGATTAATGAAGAATTGACCTAGAAAAAAGTATTTTCAAATGGGTCAGCTGAAGTGTTTCAATTGGATCAACAAGACCTGGAACAAAATCTTTCATTTTGCTTTTCTGATTAAAATAAAATAAAAATGACTGCCTTTTCCTTGAGAAGACATTGGCAGAAAATTCTCAACCAGCTCTACTGGTAGCACAGAAGAGAAGTTTCCTTCTCTGAGCTGTTAGTAAGCTTCCACACCCAACACCGGGTTTTCTAGATATGACCCCTTTTTTGCCTGCATAATTAATTGGGCCTTCTTAGTGAAACCAGTGGCTTGGGTTTTGTAGGAGATAAATACAGTGGGATCTTGAGATGCTTTAGCAATCCAGAGTACCCTCCCCTGCCATCTGGACTCCATTCTTTTTTTTTTTTTTCCATATGAAAATACTTTTTTTTTTCCTCCACATCTGCAACAACCCTACTTTTTGCATTCCATTCCAGTTTTGTTGCCTCTAGCCTCGAGATTGTCCTTTGAATTAGGGGTCCCATCTGTTGTTATCCTGAGCAGCCCAGAAATAGAAAATCCTGCAGGCAAATGGAACGTTGCTTTGCAGGACCAGACTGAGCTCTGCATCCAATTTAATGCATAGTTTAAATTCTGTTGAATATGCACCTTAGATCTTTGGTCTTTGAGGGCAGTATGCCAAGTAAATGAAAGTTTATATTTTATAATTTTCTGTTTCCTTAAAAACAAACCACGCTACTAATAAGCAAGCTAGGGGGTTGGGTGGGGAGCTGTTTTGCTGGGGGATGGCTCTGAGCACATAGTTGCCCAAACTTGTCAGGGTATCTTTTTCTTCTGGTGTTTGCCATTTTTGTACTCTTATTTGAAAAACATGGACCCCAACGAGGCTGTGTTTGTGGGCAGAACCGTGTCCAGCCAGGGTCTGAGCTATCCTATCTTATAAAACCCATCTGCAAACTTTGGGCCTCTGGCCAATTTCAAAGCTTCTTTGAATGAACGTTGCTGCATAAAACCATTCCTGAGCACTGTAAATAGTGCCTACTTGATGGGACACTGTGTGAAGACTTCTCAACTGTAAAACAAGAATACATCCATTAGCTGAAATATGTGACTCAGAACTTAGGCAGAAGAAATTCCTTAAATTTCAAAATCCACATCTTTTGTTTTGTTTTGTTTTGTTTTACTGTGCCCCAGTGGGATGTTTACACCATCCGCGTGAAGTTGAGTCCATTGCTAAGTGGGCTGTGAAAAGACAACTGGCCAGACTGGGATACTGAAGGGCTCAAGTTTAAGGAGCAATGGCTTTGTCTTCCTTTTTGTCTGTCCAGGCTTTTCTCCAGTTAAGAACTCCTCTTTCTTCCATATATCCAGATATCAACACCTGCAAGAAGATCCCTTACCCTGTAGCACAGTAGTGTCACCACTGAGTAGTACCATACACTTTGAGGATCCTGATTTTGAAAATGAATACTGGTAAAAGGTGGATCTGGATAGTAAAGTCTGAACTGAATTTTTGATCTAAGTCCTCCATAGTCACAGGTGTTCAAACCCTGGGCTTTGGTATGTGCACACCGCTGTAAGAGACAAGAGCTCGCTGCAAAGTTCAGGTCAGGAACCTGACTCTGAATTTCAGTGAGTTACAGGGATTGTCCAAGCAAATGGTGGTTACTGTATGTACTGCTGAATTCAAATAGAGTAATTTTTTAGGGAAGGAGAAAGCAACAGACAGCTTGTCACTCACTGTGTTTCGTTTGAACTGGAATAAAACTTTTCAAACTTTAAACTAGCCGTGAAAAGCGACTACATTTTATGGAGGCTTTGCACTATGTAAAAAAATCACAAAAAAACAAAGGGCAGAGATTTTATCACTGGAATCTGAATAAGATTATTTTTTGGGATTTGGCCTTGGCTCAGATCTGAATGTCATTTTAGATGCAAACTCCTCAGAGTCTACAAATTTGAATCTTCTGTCAGCCTTGGATACTACCAGTGTGGGGTTGACTGTATTGCACCAATAGTCTGAAAAAGGTGAAATGAACTTATTTTGCTATTTTTGTTACTGTTCATTGTGAACTCAGGTTTCATAAAACACTGGTATCTCTGGCAGAAGCATAGCATACATATTACCATTTCTTGTGTTCTTTTTCTTGAGTTCCGGTCCATCCTTACTGGACTGTAAATAATTGAGAATGTGAGGAAAGCCTGGTGCCGACATCCTGTTTCATCCTGCAGCATGAAATGCTGAACTCAGTATTTCTAAGTTAATGTCCAGATCGTAGCAGGAGTAAGGGTGATAAGCGGAGAATGCACATTTGATATACTTGATGTATGGGTGCAGCCATACAAGCTTGATCACATCTGTTTGCTAAAGTTTCATTTAATTTTTCCCTGTGATTTTTATCACCAAGAATAATGTTTGTGGGTATGCGGACCAAGGAAGGGGGAATCAGATCTCATTTTTTTGGGGTGTAAAAAATCCCTCTTTGCAATGGAGAGAGAATTTTCCTTCCCTTTTTGTACATCATGATCTAGTGTGGCTCTTGTCCTTTTCCACTGCCCAAGGTGTGAGTGGTGCCTGCAGGCAGGATGACTGAAGTGTTGGGTAGCACTGTCACTCCTTTGCTATTCTGTATTCTTGAAGCATGGAGATGGCCCAGCTCTCTTGGCATGGCAGCACTGTGAAGGTCAGAGCATGTTGTATTGGAAAGAGGCATCCTCCCTCCTGCACTGGCTGATACAAATCCCAGGGAGGATTTTAAGCAAGGGTTTATTTGAAAAGAGATGAAAGCAAGCAAATTAATCAGCTAGCAAAAGGAAAATGATGTTCTTGAAGACTTAAGCAGCCTGAATAGTGAGCCAGACCTTCAGCCAGGGTCAGTGGAAGTCTTGCCAGCATGAATACATGAGAAAATTGTGGAGCGGGACACTCATGTCAGTGAACAAGCCACTGCAGCAGCCTGCTGCTCAGATCTTGCCTTTGCAGTCAATCACAAGAGGAGGGACAAGGTGGACATGCTGCAATTAATGTTCTGCAAATGCTTCCTCAGCAGTTACCATCCATCTGAAAAAGAAAAAGACACACAAAAGAAAGCCCTTTTGTTACAACCAGGGCTCCTCCTCACTAGACCGCTCAATTTACTGCACTTTGAGAAAGAAATTGAAAATAATCCAGTTTAGTCCTGCAGAGTACCTCTAGTTTTAGTGTTGTGCTTTGGAGTGTATGGTCATCCAAAAGGAGCTGCACTGCATTGCCCTGTGTCAGGGGGCACGGGCACATCACTAGCAGGGTCAGTGCTAGCCAGCTGGGAAGGCCTTTATCACTGAGTTGTAAGATTTAGGCTGCCTTTCCCCTCTGCTTAATTTTTGTACTAGTAATTTATGAGGGACAGTAAATGCAGCCAGGAGTGTGTAAATCAATATGTTCATGTTGGAGGGAATACTATAATATTCTGCCTTTTCTGAGAGAAATAAGCAAATCTCTCATCCTGCAGTGTTGCCATTCAAACCTCTCATCTTGCATTGTTGTCACTGAGTGGAGACTCTCTGCTGGTTTCTCTGTGTCTTGGAAGTGGGTAAATGGGAATAATACTTAAGAGATATGTACAAAGAAGGCTTAGAAATATGAATAGGTATTAATTCCTCTGTTTTGGCTAACTCAGGCATGTTTAATAGCTCCTTCCATCAGCTGGGAGAAACAAAAAGAAAGGATGTGTATTTACATTTTGTAATGAATTTGCTTAGACTCTATTCCTGTTCTGAGTTTACTTTTTCTTAGTAGCTTCCTGGTAGGAAGGATGCATTTGAACTTAATGTAGCAGTTCATCCACAACAGAGGAATTTTAACCTTGTAATACTGTGATCTTGCTGTGGAAACATAATAGCAAGAGTGACATACAACATAAACAGTGAAAAAACACCCCATATGACTTGGAGTTATCATTCCTAACACTGAACTGCAGGAAATAATTCTTTACCAAGGTTTGCTTTTTTATTTGGTTGGTTGGTTTTTTTGTGTGTGTGGTTTGGTTTTTTTTTTTTGGTTGTTTGGTTTGCTTTGTTTTGTTTTTTTAATGCAAACAACTTTCAATAACAAATGCCTTTGATAACATTTCCAACTGTTATCAGGAAACATGCAAGGGAGGAGGAGGTTTACTGATTAAATGAGATGTTTCACATTTTTCACCCACTGCAGCTTGCATCCAGCTGCAGGCCTCAGTCTGGAGTCTAAGAGCAGTTGGCAGCAAAGGCCAAATGGGGAGCTCCTTATGTAGTGTCACTGACAGCTGTGGGATTGCTGGTGGGAGCTACTGCTCTGAAGTGCCACAGAGTCACATCTTGTCCTTGAAGAACCTAATTTTTTTCCTTTACGAAGAAATTACTTTGCTTTGTGCAGGAACCCATTTCTCGCTGCTTGTCCCCAGCACTGTTTCTCCAGTGAGGGGTTAACCCTGCCCTTGAAGGACCAGTGAATTGCAGTTCAAGGGTTCAGAAGCTGCTGCTGGGCAGACAGCTGCTTCCCTTAAAAGGTTACAAGTCTGTCTTGCTCACTAGTACACTGTCCTCCTGAGTACATCCTAAGAGAACATCCTCACCCAAGCCTTATTGGAGATCATTCTTCTTTACCCATCTATTAATAAGCAAGTGATGTCAGCCTGTCACTCCTTTCTTCCTCCAGGCAAAATCTAGCCACAATGAGCAAATAATAGGTGAGATTTGGAGAGGGGATGCTGATGGTGTTGGAATTCAGGGTGACCCCAGGAACTGCCACTGAGTCAGAAGATGACATCAACACTCCCACTCCGCTGACAGGTTTACTATCTGCAAAAAAATGGGCTTAGGCCTGTGCTCCTATTGTGTTACAGTTAATGCTGGCATTCACGGGTGAGCAGGGCTGCTGTTAGTTAATCTGATCAAACGTTGTTTAATGGGATGGATAACAGCAATGTAAATTCTAAAGGGGTGATGCCATGCTCGGGTATGGAAATGAAAGTGGGCTCAGGTCACAGCAGGGAGTCACCCTTTCACTTCAGTGCGTATCTGGATGCGTGTCCTGGTTGGGGCAGGGCATGACTGCAGATGCTGCAAATAACCCTTCTGGAGCAAAAGCAGCTTCTTGGCTGGATGGGAATGAAATGTAAAACTGGGGTTTGCCTTCCCTGTCCTCCTGCCACTGTTTCTCTCAAGCTTTGACATTCCCTCAGACTCAAGGGAGTTGTTCAAAGCATCAGGAGTAAGTGCAATGAAATGGTCTAAGGAGAAGAGTGAAACTTACCTGTCTTTTGTGCCTATCAGAGAATTTGCAGGTTAGAGAGCACAGTCGTGTTGAGGATACTTTTTCCATGTGCCTGTGAGATTGGTAGGATGGCTGCCAGGTGAGGAACCCTCTTCCATGGGGCTTCAAATTCCCTCAGTGGCAGGCTCTACAACATGCACCGTAGCCCTCTCCTCTACTCCCACTCCCCAATAACAGAGGGTTCTACATAATCCTTTTCTCCTGACTCACACCTGCTGCACTTTTCTTGCAGTATAGTGATAGGAAATAAGTATATTTTCTTGTGAGCAGAAGCAGTGGCCTGTTCTTGAAGATCTAGGGGTGGATATGTCTTCTTTTGAAACTACAGTGAGGAGCAGATCTTCCTGAGCTATGTGGAGAGTCCTTTCGCCTGATCTTACTCACAAGTCTATGTGATGGACCCTGGGTCCTTGTGACCTTATTTTTCTGTCTCCACTGCATGTATTGAATTAAATGGTGGCCCCATCCATGCTGCACGTTGCTGCGTACCTTGGGACAGAGGGTAATCTCAGCAGGTACGGGCTGACAAACTGCAAAGTACTCTGGCAGCTATATAAAACAGTTCACTACAAAAAAAAACCAACAAAAAACCCCCCAAAAAACGGGTTTCTAGTGAGTATTCTGGTAAAAACAGGCTTTGGGTTAGATTTTTACCTGCCTGTGTCTGTCATCCAAACCTCACAGCTGCAGATGATGATGATTACAAAGCAAAGATAAGCATGAGGCTAATTGCTTTTGTGATAGGAGGTGGGAGAAAGATAGAAAGTCAAGAACAGGACTTATTTGATTAAAGATTTTCCTGAGTTACTTATTCTTCCACTTCTTATCAATATATTACTTTATAATTCCATGAACCAAAGATGAAGTTTTACTCTGCTCCATCCAACAATCACCCACAAATCCCAGGTTGGGCTAGCTGGAATCTGTTGTATTCTGCTTATTCTCTACTGGGAATCCAGTAGCTTTAATAGCTGACATAAGTCAGAATACCTCTGAGGAGGATGTCACTATTTTAATGGCTGAGCAGGTGTTAAAATGCCCTTCTCCTTTTCCCCCTATCTGTCTGTCTTTGGCCGTTGCAGCAGGAGTTGTTTCGGTGCCACTGTTCATTCTGCATCATGCATTGCAATAGTGCAACACCACTCTGTTGAGATTCCCAGCATGTCCATGGGGAACCACCTGAATCCCAAAGAAGTGTGAAAACCATCCCTTGAAAACACACACACCGATACTGAGTTTTACCTAGCCCTCTTTTAGACACAGGCTGAAGCTAGAGCTGCAGCTCTTTCAACAGAAGTGTTCTCTCCCTAGGAAAAAAGAAATTAAGCCAGCCTCTTCCAGACAATTATTTCCAGGCCACATAGCAAGACAACAACTTTATGTTCCAATTTCTCTGTTTCCAGGATGATTTAAAAGGGAGGGTCAAAATTCACATCTGCACTCAGATTTTAGTTTTATTTGCCTGTGCTGTTCCTGGTTTGAGTGATGATGTTCAGCCAACTGCAAGGATGTATCAAAAGTCCATATTTGGATCTCTAAAAGCCAACTGTACATGACCAGTACTCAGGTTTAGTGGACCCATCAGTAATTAACCTAAGCATGTTAAATGGCTAGGCCAAGTTGGGCTGAGACACCTAGCATTAACAACATTTCACTGTTCATTTTTGTACTGAAGTGTTCATAATGTCTTGCCAGATGCCTGGTGCAACATAAAGCTTCTCAGAACAGTAACATTTTGTTTAAGAACACCTAGGAAAAGATAGGAAGAAATAGGTACATATTTCTAAATACAGATCAACTAGGTTCCCTCAGGGAGTGTGGCAAAGTGAGGTTTCCAGGGATGTTTGAAAATGGGAAGTGTCCTTGTGCTGCAGTTGAGCTCAGAGGTGAGGAACAGGGCACAGTCACATAAAATGATACATAGGGTCTCTTGGTGAAGAGGCCAACAAATACATGTGTGAGAACTTTTGCATTTTGAGAGCAAAGATTTACTAAGAATACAGTATTATCTTGAGCTGTAGCCTCAAAATCAGTTGTCTGCGATGCTGAGGAGCTCCAACCATCTCTCTTTCTTGGCAAACCCATTCCTGTTTGCTTGTGAGATGCCTCTTCTGCTACACAGGCTAATGCATGTGTCATAGATGAAGATACTGCCTTGATACGCCAGCCAAAAAATCCTACCTGCTTTTATCTTGGGTATGTGGAGCGGGACAAAAATGGCTTCTTCAATTAGCAGCACATTAGCTCTTATCCCCCTCCTCTAGCTGACATCTTCCATCACTGAGCTGATGTTTGCATTGATCTGCTTTTTTGTTTTCAAACAGATTATTTCATCAAGAAAGGTCAGCTTCTGCTGTGGGCAGAACATCAGTAAACACACTAGAGAAAAATGGAAGGGATGGTAATATGAGTTTATCTTCCCAGTAAGTTCCTATTCCAGAAAACTAAGCAATGAACATCTCTTTCTTCCCAGTGACATTTCTCTAATAACCATTTCATAGTAACAAGGCTATGAGCAAAAGAATCTTAATAGATTTAGGGTGTTGTATTCTTCAGCCACTGTTCAAGGTGGAAGGATTTAGATGATAAGGATCCTAGCTACTACTAGCATGTTTAGCAGGAGCAGCAATAGTTAAATGACATTTTAATATGTTTATGCAATTTGTCTGTTAGGAACTGCTACAAAACAGCTTGAAGTCTGTGCCATTTTTTCCATTAACTTTAAAAAGCCTTCTTCTAGGCCCTTAAGTCAAGGTCTGTATTGTAGTTATTCTATTAATCTATTCTCTAGTGAGAAAGAATAATAGGAGAGCATTACATCCTCTTTCCAGATGAGAGGACCAAGGAACTTGTAGCCCCATTTGGTGGTGGTCAGTTAGATCAGTTGTAGCTCTGGGAGCACACCTTCTTCCATGAGTCTGCACCATCTCTTCTGACTGATAGTGAGGTGGCCAAATCCTGAAGGGTCCTTATAAAGCCGTGGGCACCACCAAGTCATAAATGAGATCACATTTTAATTAAAATGTTATAAAATATCTATGGCACAGTAACACATAATATTTAGGAAACTCTACTAGGAATTACTTAAGGAATTGTTGTGCGATATTTAAAAGCTGTGATATTTCACCTAGTTTGCTTCCAGTGTTGCTGGAGTGTCCTTTCTCCGGAGCCCTTCCTTGGTCCACATCCTAATTCTTGTGGCTATTTTCACAGCAAAGCTATGCACATATCTCACCGTGGAGCTTATCTTTATTGTCATCAGTGGGTGTATCATGAACACCTCACCTATACTGTGGGCTCCCTTGCTTCATGAGTAGCCTTGTTAAACTCACCTAGATGCTTGTGAAGTTGGTTATCCTGTGGATAGGAGCCAAGGTTTAATTTCTGGCTTGAAATTCATCACTCCTGCTTACGAACAGTAACCTTCCTTTTAGATTTTATGTATTACTCTTTTAGTAAATGTATTATAGTGGAAGGAATTATTATGACAGCTCAGGATAAAAGTGTCCTTGACATATAACCATTATAATTTCTTCTGCTTATCATGCGGCAAAATGAGACAGATTAATTTATGATTCATGCTGTGTAAAGGACTTGCCTATGTTCCGTAGAAATGTCTGTGAATTTCCTCCTGGCTTTGGACATCTGTGGGATGGCCAGTGTGCCCATAAACAGTGATCTCCAAGGGGATGTCCTGACTGGGGACAGCCAGGGTTCCTTCCTTCTTATTCCCCTGCTGTATTCCTTCCTTTGCCATCAAATGTGTGATGGGAGCTGTGAAAGAAGCCTAGAAACCAGCCCATCTATCCTGCTCCTTCTCTCATTTGGTAAATGCAGAGACTGGGGTAAGGAGCTCTACTTGTAATATGCCCTGACAGGGTGTAAGGCTTAATAGACTTTTTTTAGTCTGTAAAAATGATGATCCCCTGATTGTTCCCATATTTATCTATTAAAGGATGATGGTTCTGTGTACAATTCCAGCAAATCCAAGTTGTCCTTTGAAGGGAACACTGTTAATGTCTTTCTGCATGAGCCCCAAATACTTTGTTTTCATTATTTAGTCTCTTTCTGACTGTGGGGAACATCAACAGTGGTTGCTAGTGGCTGTTGTTATCACTTTGTGACAGGTGATATAGTAGTAGCCTGCACTGAGTTTGTTCTCCCTTTACATTGGACACCTAGTTTATCCATAAAACTAACAGTTGCTCCCCACTTAGTTTATCATCCTTGCCCTTGAAAATAGAAGCTGATTTTTGAATATGCTGCAGTGTGCGATAAACTCCCTGTTCACTGCAGCAAAAGCTGATGAGTAACGGTGGGGTTGGAAGAGGTAGCTACATAGGTAGCAAAGTAATGCCAGATACATTTGCAAATGTATGCTTTGGAAAATATGTCTCATTTAAGGTGGCTAACACTGAGCCTCAGAATTGCCAACTCCTTTGAAAATTTTGGCTTTAGTGATGTGAATAGGGCACTGCTGCCCTCTCCCCTCTCTAGGGAAGTGGCACTCTTCTCATATTACTCGATGCAGTTTGTATTCATCTGGCACTGCAGCCATCTAGACCCATTAAAAGAAGGCACAAAAAGGGAAAAGCAGAGAAAGATGATTTTCTGAAATTGTACTACTTTTTATTATCAGTATGTGATCAATGCTTTGGTAATTGGTGACAACAGCTGAGGAAATGCAGGTTATTACAGGAGGTGAATGTCCCTATTTGTCATCTTGAGTCCCAATTGCTTATCTTCAAATTGGAGTATGGGGTCATTAAAGTACCATAATATTATTGTGTTGATGGAACAGGCAGTCTGCTAAGTTCTTGCATACCAGATGGTAAGTGCAGCTTGAGTTGGCAAATTGTTGCTCTTCTTCCTGCCGTACAAAGGCTTTTTATCTATAAGTGTAATAAAAACAGAACAGAAAACTGGGGAGAAATTTCTTTAATCAAGCATGAGAGATTTGACCAAAAACCCCCCCCCCCCCCAAAAAAAAAAAAAACCAAAAACCCACAAAACCCAAAAAAAAAAAACAAAATACCCCCCCAACGACCCTACTTTTTTT
>JANHGN010005711.1:23597-45023 GCA_024605025.1 Megaceryle maxima | reverse complement strand
ATATTTTCACAATTGTAGTTCTTCTGTTGTCATTTGGCAGGTAATTTCTGTCATATGAATAGCTGTGATAGAATTGTTACAGTTTAGGAGTTGGGGGAATTATATCCTTCACAGAAACACTTTTTCCTTGAAAATAAAGCATTATGTTGTTTTTGAACACTGGCTATATTGACTATCTATTAATTAATATTAAAAATACATTAAAAACAAAGAAAACAAACAAACAAAAAGAGTATGCAAATTATATGGTATCCACACAGGCCTGCATAAGTGGCAGGTGTTCATATCTAATGAAAACATCTTCTTGCTTGTTTAAAATGTAGTGACAGTGGTCTTGCCACAATGGTAAAACTAAGCACAAGTATTATTTAGATTATGCTCTGTATTATCAGATTAAAACAGTAGAAGTTTTTTTATGGTATATTTTCTTAGAGACTGTCTTGTCTAACCTATATTCCCCTTATTCCCAATTCTCTTTCAGATAGCGCTTCTGTGGATGAAAAGGTTTAAAATCATGTATTTACTATAGGGATCATGTATTTTGTTGATGTTTGTTTGTGACTTATTTGACCTGTTTGGTTCCTTCATTTTGGTTGTGAAATCTGCATGTTTTTCCCAGCTTTCCACTCTTTTGTTCTCCTTTGAGTGTATTGCAAATGTGTTGCATTTATAAAGAGGATAACCCTCACGGTTGTGCTTATCATAACTGCCAACACAGGGGTCTGCTACTGTCAAACCTGGTATCTGGGGGGGTTTGCCTCTAATTATTGTCTACACTGCATACACTATAGGACTTAAAGGACAACAATATTTGGGAAGCAATAGCTTATCTTCCCATGGGTTCCTCCTGTGGGTTTCACCAGATGCTGAATGCTACCAAAATGTATCCCAAAGCAATAGTTACTCTAGCTTTGGCCTGGAGCTGACCCTGCTAAACATTTTCATATTAGGTGTTATATGTTCGATGCAGTTCCATTCTCTCCAAGACTTACTAAGACCAACTGAGTAACTGTACTTTTTCTTTGGTCTTTATTAAAGGCTCGGATAGTAAGTGGCAGCTCCTTGGATACTTCCAAGCTTTATGCAGTCCAGGCATTTAGTGGGTAAGTACCAATATGACTGATTGTTATTATTCGCAACAGCAAATTAGTATCATAGTGCTATAGTATTTTTTTAATGTTTTATTATTATAAGAAATTGAATTATTTAAAAAGAAAAAAAGAAGACATAAATAAACAATTTTTAAAAGACTTTAATTTTTAAGAAAATACAGCAGTGCACAGGTCAACTGGACAACAATTTTTAATTTTTTTTAGCTCTTTGCATATAAAATAAATGCCCTTTGAAGCTGTAATTTTTTTTTCTTCATTTTAGTAAATGTGTGTAAATATCAGCCTAACATTTGAAAAAAAAAAAAGTAAAGCCATTGGTGAAATATCAGATATCTTAGTTAACTATTTAAAATGGATATTATCCTCTTGCTGATGCACTATATAAGCACTGTTTTTTATAGTTATGCTTTGTTACAAAGATGTGGCAATGAGATCAAATTATCTAATTTATCTTCCGTCTTCTCATTTGTACATCTTAAAGGCTATATAGACACTATGAAGTTTTCCCATTTAGATTCCTATGCTTTTGTTTTGTTGTTTTGCTTTTTTTTCCCTAAAAGGTACTATAGTATTGATCTGCTTAATATAATTCACATGCTGCTGTGGATGGTATGCTTAGGATAACATTTATACTTATTGTTAAAGCTTAAGCTCTCCAGCTTTTCAGTGGCTTAGGTAGTTTCCATATAGTTTGTCATACTTTGAAGTTTCTATGAGCTGGAAAAGAAAGAAATAGAACTCTTCAGAGTTGTTGTAAAAGTGCGAGACCGTATGTGGCAGTGCAGGATTGGCTGCTGCATGCAACATTAAACTTTTAAAATATTCTAAGAGATAACTGATGTGGGTTTTTAACGTGCTCTTTGTTGTTAGAATAAAATTATAGTATACTCGCCGAGAAGACCAGCTCCAGTGTAGGTAAGCCCGCACTGGGTAAGAAAATCGCAGCAAATGGGACCGGCAAGGAGCTCTTTCTGGGGACTTGCTGACTCTCTCAGAAGCCACGAGGCTGGCTAGCCGGCTGGCTCTAAGGGGCTGACAGCTGGTGGGCGGGCTGCTGAGGCGGCGGGGGCGGAGCCAAGAGGCCGCGGCGCCTGATCTGAACGAGCTGTGAACGCACCCGCCGTGACTCGCGGTGCCCACCCCCCTCTCCTCGTAAACAAGCTGGGTGGGCTGCCGGGGTAGCGTAGGCGCAGCCAGCAGCACCCACTGTTGGCCAGGCGATAAGAACTCTTTGTGAGGGCAGCGACGCGGTCCCCAGGGCGAGCAAACGGT
This sequence comes from Megaceryle maxima, assembly GCA_024605025.1. Lineage (NCBI taxonomy): Eukaryota > Metazoa > Chordata > Aves > Coraciiformes > Cerylidae > Megaceryle > Megaceryle maxima. Next base: position 42,639 of record JANHGN010005711.1, on the reverse strand, counting down.
ACTTGATTGTGTGTGCCCCGGGGGGGCCGCAGCTGTTTGCCGCTCGTAGGGTAGCGCCAGCGCCTCTGCCAGTGCACAAGGGAAGTTCGATCGCTCTAAGCGACAGGCCAGTGCGGGTGGGGGAGAGGGGAGGAACTGCACTGGAGGGACGCGAGAGCAGGGCGTATGGGAAGCAGCACACAGGGGTTGGTTCCATCCCGGCCGGAGAGCAGATCATGGTCACAACGCGGCTAAGAGCCATGGTGAGGTGAGGTCCTGCACAAACAGGCAGCTCTGCAGGTCTCCGCCTGCGGCGAACGCCTGGGCGTGGCACTTGAACCAGAAGGAGTCAGAGACACCACTTGTGTGTGATGTGATCAAATAAACGACCTGCTCAGGCAGGTGGTTGAACTGAGAGAAGAGGTAGAAAGATTGAGAGGGATCAGAGAGTGTGAAAGAGAGAAAGGTGCTGCACTCTGAGGCAAAGGCAGCAGGAAGAAGCTCTACAAGAAGTGGAGGATCCCCTCCCATCCTGTCACAAGGCAGAAGGATGGACAGAAGGGACAAGGGGGAATGGAGAGAGGTCCCTCCTCGGAGAGACAAGCAAAAACCTTCTCGGCCCCCCTCACCTTCCCAGTTGCAGTTGTACAATAAGTATGGGGCTTTGGAACTTGATGGCCAGCTGAATGAAGATGGGAAACAGGATCCATCCTGTGAGTCACCCACAGCTTGTCACTCACCCCCACATCTTACCACTTCTTCAATTAAGAAAAGGAGAGTAATCGTAGTGGGCAACTCTCTTCTGAGGGGAATGGAGGGGCCCATTTGTCGAACAGACCCATCCCACAGGGAGGTCTGCTGCCTCCCTGGGGCTGGGTTAGAGATATTAAAAGGAAGGTCACTGCTCTGGTGCAGCCCTCTGATTATTACCCTTTGTTAGTTATCCAGGCAGGTAATGAGGTTGTAGAGAGAAGTCTAAAGGCAGTCAAAAAGGACTTCAGGGCATTGGGATGACTAGTTGAAGGCTTGGGTACTCAGGTGATGTTTTCATCAATCCCTTTAGTGCTACGGAAAAACAATGAAAGAGGGTGGAAAACACACTTGATTAATGTGTGGCTTAGAGACTGGTGCCACCATTGGAATTTTGGGTTCTTTGATCATGGGGAAGTTTATATGGCACCTGGTCTGCTAGCAACAGGTGGGATGCATTTGTCCCAGACAGGGGAAAAGGATTTTGGGGCAGGAGTTAGCAGGGCTTATTGACAGGGCTTTAAACTAGATTCCAATGGGGAAGGGGTTGTAGCTGGGTTTGCACCAGCGGGGTGGTGCTCTAGTATTAGAAGTTCTCCGAAATCCCTCTACACTAATGCTCACAGTTTGGGGAACAAACAAGATATACTAGAGATCTGTGTGCTATCTCAGGACCACAATCTCATTGCTGAGACATGGTGGGATCGCTCACATGACTGGAACACTGTCATGGATGGCTGTGTCCTTTTTAGGAAAGCTAGGCTGCCAAGGCAAGGTGGTGGAGTTGTTCTTTATGTGAGAGAGCAACTGGAATGTATTGAGCTCTCCCTGGGGGGCAATGAAGAGGGAGTTGAAAGCTTGTGGGTAAGGATTAAGGGGAGATGTTGTGGGTGCTTACTACAGGCCACCGGATCAGGATGAGGAAGCTGATAAGGCCTTCTACAAGCAGCTGGAAGTAGCCTTCCAATCACAGGCTCTGGCTGTCATGGGGGACTTCAATTACCCTGACATTTGCTGGGAAAACTACACAGCCAGACATGCACAGTCCAGTAGGTTTCTCCAGTGCATTGATAATAACTTCTTGATGCAGGTGGTGGAGGACCTGACAAGGAGAGTACCGCTGGTCCTTGTACTAAGAAAAAAGAGGGACTGGTTGAGGATGTTTAAGTAGGGGGCACCCTTGGCTGCAGTGACCATGAGATGGTAGAGTTCAGAATCACATGCAACAGACACAGGGCCACAAGCAGGATTTCTACCCTGGACTTCAGAAGGACTAACTTTGTCCACTTCAGGGAATGGCTTGAACAAGTCCCATGGGACAGGGCTCTAGATGGTAAGGGACCCCAAACAAGCTGGCTAATATTCAAGCACCCCTTCCTTCAGGCTCAAGATCAGAGCATCCCAAAGAGTAAGAAATTAAGTAAGAGAGCTAGGAGACCTATATGGTTGGGCAGGGAGCTAATGAATAAACTTAAGTGGAAGAAAGAAGTGTATGGAACAGGGAAGGAGGGGCTGACCACTTGAGAAGAGCACAAAGAGGTTGTCAGAGGATGCAGGGATGCAACAAGGAAAGCTAAGGCCTCCTTAGAACTAAAACTGGCAAGGGAGGTCAGGGACAACAAGAAAGGACTTTTCAAGTATATTGGAGGTAAAAGGAAGTCTAGAGGACATGTGGACTCACTGCTGAATGAAGCGGGTGCCCTGGTGACCAAGGATAGAGAGAAGGCGGAGTTACTGAATGCCACCTTTGCCTCAGTCTTTACTGCTAAGGCCAGCTCCCAGGGGTTCCAGTCCTGTAAGACCACAGAGGAAGTCTAGAGGAAGGAAGATTGTTTCAGTTAAAGAGGATTGGGTTAGAGAGCAGTTAAGGAAACTGATCATCAACAAGTCCATGGGCCCTCATGGGATGCACCTGCAAGTGCTGAGGAAGATGGTGGAGGTCATTGCTAGGCCACTCTCCATAATCTTTGAGAGGTCTTGGAGAACAGGAGAGGTGCCTGAGGACTGGAGGAAGATCAATGTCATCCCAATCTTCAAAAAGGGCAAGGAGGACCTGGGTAACTATAAGCCAGTCAGCCTCACCTCCATTCCTAGAAAGGTGATGGAACAGCTTGTTCTTGCCACCATCTCAAAGCATGTTGAGAAACGAGTAGTTAACATGGATTCAACAAAGGGAAGTCATGCTTGACTAATCTGATAGTCTTTTATGATGGCACAACGAGATGGATAGATGAGGGGAGGGGAATAGATGTGGTATATCTAGACTTCAGGAAAGCTTTTGATACTGTCTCCCCTGATATCCTCACAGCAAAGCTTAAGAAGTGCGGCTTGGATGGTTGTGTGGTGAGATGGATTGGAAACTGGCTGAAGAACACAGCCCAGAGAGTTGTGTCCAGTGGAGCAGAGTCTAGTTGGAGGCCTGTTGATAGTGGTGTTCTGCAGGGGTCAGTCCTGGGTCCAGTGTTGTTCAATATATTCATCAATGACCTGGATGAAGGGATAGAGCGTACCCTCGGCAAGTTTGCTGATGGTACAAAACTGGGAGGTGTGGCTGACACACCAGAATGCTGCGCTGCCATCCAGCGTGATCTGGACAGGCTGGAAAGCTGGGTGAGGAAAAATTTACTGAAGTTCAATAAGGGCAAGTGTAAAGTACTGCATGTGGGGAAGAGCAACTGTATCAATACAGTTTGGGAGCTGATCTGTTAGAGAGCAGCTCTAGGGAAAAAGATCTAGGAGTCATGGGGGACAAGAGGATGACCATGAGCCAACAATGCACCCTCATGCCCAAGAAGGCCAATGGCATCCTGGGATGCATTAAGAAGAGCATGGCCAGCATGTTGAGGGAGGTTCTTCTCCCCCTCTACTCTGCGCTGGTGAGGCTCCACCTGGAGTACTGAGTTCTGGGCACCCCAGTTCAAGAAAGACAGGGAACTACTGGGGAGAGTCCAGTGCAAAGCTACTAAGATGATTAAGGGAGTGGAGCACCTCCCTTATGAGGAGAGGCTGAAAGAGCTGTGTCTTAGCCTGGAGAAAAGGAGACTGAGGGGTGACCTTATTAATGTCTATAAATATGTAAAGGGCAAGTGTTGGCAGGATGGAGCCAGGCTCTTCTCAGTGTTGTCCAGTGATAAGACAAGTGGTAATGGGTACAAGCTGGAGATTAGAAGGTCTTGGATAAACATAAGGACAAACTTTTTCACGGTGAGGGTGACAGAGCCCTGGAACAGGCTGCCCAGAGAGGTTGTGGAGCCTCCTTCTCTGGAGATACTCAAAACCCACCTGTATGTGTTCCTGTGTGACCTGTGCTAGGTGATCCTGCTGTAGCAGGGGGTTGGACTAGATGATCTTTCGAGGTCCCTTCCAGCCCCTAACATTCTGTGATTCTGTGATCTTGGCTTGCAAACCACATATCACCTTCACTCTGATTGCAGTTTTCTCATAAGGCCAAAGATGTCAAAAGTTATCTCTGTAGTGAAATGATAAAACCTTTTGCCTTATGTATTGGTCAGCACTATTTCTTACTACGCCGGAACAACTGTCTCTTATTTGAATGGGATTTTGTAAGTACTGTATTTCTCTACATTTTAAAAATAGAGCAATGTAAGTGTTATGAATTTTTCCATGATTTCAAACACAAAACATTAGTATTTCTGTTTGAATTAGATTGTTCATCAACATGAAACTAGCACATCTGAAGTAACTTTATTTCTCTTGATTAGATTTTAATACTTTTTTTATCAACATATTAGCCAGAAAAACATTACTAAAACTCTCTGTGCTCACTGTTCTTCCAATGGAAGGCTCTCATTAGATCCACTGCAACTGTGCTAGAAAATGATGGCAATAACCTTCTGGTTTGATGTACAACAATTTATATTTGGTGACTTCTTTGCTGAAAAAAATAATGTGTCATAAACTAGGGAATTCTTAACCAAAACGTTAAGGAAAATCTTCAATTTCATATGATTTTTTTTTTTCCCCTTATTTCCACTTCAAGCAACTTGTTTCTTGTTGCTGTTACCTTTTATTTTTTTTGCTCCCCATATATTGCTTAATATATATTGCTTAAATTTTATTATTGCTTAATAAAAGAGAGCTCATTGTATCATATTGCTTGCAATCTACAAAAACGGAAGAGAAATGGTTTTGCATCTAGTTATGGTGTAGTTTAGGAATAGCACTTTGTAAGCAGACTCTGTGAGAATTGGTACTGACAATCAAGTATTGACAGTTATGCGTGCAGGAAGCTGCAGATGACCATACAGCTTTGCTGTATGAACTAATTTCCATAGCCAGTTACATCCATAGCCAGTTTCCTAATAGGTGTAGGGCTTAGAAAAAGTAGTGTAGAAGAGTGCACAGAATTCTTACTTTGGTGGGTTGCACACAAAAACCCAACCTCCTAGATGTAAGGAGACTTTTTGCCACTCACAAGGACTACACAGAAGTTGGTTTTATGCCCTCTCTTCCATTCACAAGCGAATAAATTCAAATATTAAATCCCTTGAGAATAAGCTGTGTCCATCTCTTGAACAGACATCCTGTAACCATTGCATAGGACTTCTTCAGATGATTGACAGTAGCTCAATACTAGCTCATGTTTTTTGATTAAACCTTATTTCTGTTGCTGACAAGATTTGGACTGGACTGCTGTCTGCAGTATCTTTGTGCAAGCCTCTGTTTCGCTAGGCCTTCCTGAAAACGATGCAGTTCTCATTTAACTTCTCATTCGGCTGAAGAACTGACATCTCAAAGACTGTTGTGTCTATTTTAATTACATTTTCTGCTCTACTCCATCATGAAAGAATCCTAAATACTGGGATTCATTCCTCAGCCTCTTCAGTGCTAGCTTAACTAGCTGCAGCCTTAGCTACAACTCCTTTTCTCTCTTCCTTTCCCCAAAAGGCATTGCCATTTGAAGTAAGGGGAGATTCTTTACCTCAAAACTCTTGATTTATCTATAAAGATAAAATGTAATATTGCCTACAGACCCTGTCCAGTTGCTTAGCCCCCACTTTTTTCTTTTTCTTTCATGTGGACAAATGTTTAGGCTGTAACTAGGCTTAATCACATCAGCAATACAAGGAGAGCAATTAATGATGTTCTTGAGTCCACATAAGGTAGTGAAAGGGAGTATAGTTTTTCTTCTTGAAACATAATTTGAGAACATATTCATTCATGTCAAAATACAGAACACTGACTAAACAATACAAGTCTTGGTGTCCTGCAGGTAAAGCAATTGCTTCAGATAATTCCTTGGATTCTACTTGAATATTGCCATAAGGAACACATTAACTTCTTCTGTGGAAAACAGGATTTAGTATTATTTCACTAGATCCTTACAGAGAAGGGTACATCTTTATGATGAAAGCAACTGGAAACATCTTGCCTTGTGATTTCTTCCTTTATCATTTGTAAACTGATCTGTTAAAATATCTACTGGTAATCTAGAGGCAGTTGGAAGTGAGTTTTGAAGCATAGTAACCTAGGATTACTATTATACTTGTGGATGCCAAGTGTAAACAATATAAAGACATTTTTAGAACACAGCTAACTAGAAATACTCTATATACCAGGTGATATCTAGCAGCTTTTCCACAGCTGTCTTATTTCTCTACAGAGTATGTATTTTATCAGCATTATGCTCAGAGAGTGCATTCACATACTAATTTATTCCTATTTTTTTGTGATATAAATATTAGCCATAAGTAGTCCTAGCCTGTTTTTGGACTTCCCCTGGTTGACATATCTCTGACACTTGGAGCTTTTGTTTCAGCAAAGATTTTAATAAATGCATTATTCATATTTTAAGACAGCTAATGACTAGGAGTACCAAGTTTGGAGTTTTTCTTTTTTGCTAATACTTCTACAGATAATCATGAATGTACCTCTGTATATGTATGGTATGGTATACATATATGTATGTGTGTATGTATGGTATTCATATTTGGTTTTCCTCACATTTTTTTTCAGTACAGGTAAGAGTACTTGTCTAACTCACCTGGAATTAATTTTTTTCAAACAGTGAAGTGAAAATTTGGTGTGGTGTGTTTTGTTTTGTTTTGTTTTTTTAGCACAATGTGCTGGTAGATTGCATGAGTGCTTTTCCATTTCTTGATGAAGCATTTTGTACTTTAACAAGAGATGAGTAAGGAAACCGCATCTCACTTTCCAGCAGTTAGGATACTGATATTTCTAGACATTTGTCATTAAAATGACTCATAATAATAAAGAAAAGTATGCTTATTTTGATGATGATAATAAAGAAACAATATTCTGGAATTATTCAGTGAAGGTCTTAGCCCTGATTAACTGTGAGTTGGAGGTAAAAGTCACCTACTTTTTCTTTAGTATGTAATAGAGCTGCCTTAAATACTTAAAGTAGGTAAAACTTCGACTTCATTTACGTTGGCATTTTGTCCCAGTTACATCAACTGAAGACCAACAAAATAGTGGAATCAGTATGAACTCTGAGTATAATCAAGTTTATTATACACTATAATAAGTAAAGCTATGAAGCAAACAATCTTCTATGTTAGGAAATTAAACAAGTAAAGGTATGAGAATTCCATAAAGTGTCAATTTTTTTCTATGATCTTTACTATGCACTGATTGAATGCTGGGCAACAAAGAGGCAGGAATTGTTATTGTCTTATATGAATTAAACTGGTCATTGATTCATTGCACAAAAGACAGGAGGTTCCTTTGTAAGCTGCAGTTTCAAAATTGCAGTTCTTCCTTCATGTCTGGTTAGTTTCTTTAATGTCTCAGAAGCATTCAGGTGAATAAATACATATGTGTAAGAACTCTCTGACATTGCTGTACTTCAGCAATTAAAAGAAGTTGCAGACAAGTTGTAGAACTAGTTGGTAGAATGCATAAACTCCTTGATAGTACTTACTGTACTTCCCTAGTAATGTCAAAAGAGGTGGCAAAGCTCATTTAAAACCCAAATATTTCATGTCATTAATATTCTGCAGGGGATTGTTGGAATGAGTTTTAGTAATACGTTTCTGAAAAATAACAAAATAGGCACTTCTGGACCATACGTAACTTTTAAACAGATATTTGTCATAGTTTACAAATAGAGTAGAAAAAATCAGATCTAGATGTTTCTGTTAAGCTGAACTTTAGCTGGAAATCTTAATGAAGAGGTTGCTGGAGAAGTACAGATTGAGTAGGAAACTATGCTATTTAAATAAGACAGAGGTGTGAGTTATGCCAAATTACTGTGAACATAAATTACACCACTAATATCAGAAGAAAATATATTATGTACTCTGTCTTGATTCTGCCATTCCTGCTGTTATTTCAAAAGCCATTTTGTCCCCGTTCCCCTTTGTCCCCGTTCCCCTTTGTCCCCGTTCCCCTTTGTCCCCGTTCCCCTTTGTCCCCGTTCCCCTTTGTCCCCTCTCCTTCTTTCTTAACATCATCAGCATTTTCAATTCAGTCATAGCTTTTTCTCCCAGGGAAAGACTATTGGTCAGTCTTGATTTTGGAATTTTTTTTTTCCTTGCTATATGCTACTCCACAGTGATCAGTAAACATTCAGTAAGAACCTCAATTTTAGTCACACTGTGTTACAGAGCAGAAGAATAGATGGAAGTGATTTTATAGACAAGGCTTCTCCAAAGTAGCTTTTTGTGGCATAAGAATGCCTTATGCATGTGATGAGTTCTATTCACTGCTGATGGGTCTGCGCCTGAGTAACAAAGAGCCTGGACAATCTGAGTTTATCTCTTAGTCTCTGTACATTTATTTTTCAGAATCTCAGAAATACTTATTTATTTCAATTGTGCTTTTGCTGAGATCTGTAGATACGTCTGGAAGTTGCCATTTGCGTCTGGCTTGATCTTTAGGTTCTTGAACAGAAAATTCTAATATCAAAACCTTGAATCAAGATGGTTTATGTGAAAATATAAAGAAAATGTAGAAACAGCCTATGAATCATTTTTCCCTTTCTTACAGAATGGTACCAGTGCATCAGAAGGAGGTAGGTCAGAAACAGATTATCTCCTGAATTTACAGAGTAAGAGTCAGGATAATCCTTGGAAGGTGGCAGTGTTCTTTACCCACTCAACCAAGATATGAAATGGAATTTATTTTTTTTTTTTTATGCTTTTTATTTTGTAACTACAAGGAACTCTTTTTTAAAAAAGCATCCAAATTGTATAAATAGTTTGAACTCGACTCTTAGGACTCCTTGAATATCTTCTGAACTTCAGCAATAACTTTTAGTAGAATTGCTTACTCCTTGCTTAGCTTTTCAAGAATCCCTGTTACAAATTTTCCAAGTCAAGAATGATGTGTACAGTTGTACTCTGAGATGTTCAAGACTCTCTTCACCTGCTTACTAGATACTAGCAAGTCCAATTGAAGTTGTCCTCTTAAGTTTCAAGTTTTTTTTAGTTGTTTCTCTTGTCAGATCTGCTGCTTCTCTTGATGATTTATTTACTTCTTCCATTTCATTCTTCCTGTTAACTCTCAGATGAGGTGTGCTCTAGTTGTCACCCATACCCATAAGGAACTAATAGTCTTCTTGATTCCAAGTCTTTCCTGCACTTTTCACATTGACTTAAGTCTCCTGTATTTTTATTTAATTTTCTTATGAAAGACTTTCTCATCCAGTGGTGCAGAAATTAATTGTCTTGACTGTCATTGAAGAAGTTTTAATTTGAATGCTACCCAGACTCAAACACGTATAGGCTGGGAACAGTTCTGTATTCCTGTGGATGTATTTCTAAAGCCATGTGATACCACATCTGTAGAAATTATTCAATAATCACAGGTTGAAATGCAGTGAAGCTCTTTGGTCATGAATCCATGATGATACATCATGCTGAAAGTTCACCTGGATTTAAAAGAGAAATTAAGGGTTTAGTTTTTGTAAGACACAGTGTCACCACCTTAATTAGTGTGTTATTGATGCTTCAGTATTGCTTTTAATTGTTATCTTTTTCAGCTCCAGGTTTATATTCTTATTTTGATTAGATGCCATAATCCTATGATAATGGCAACCATAGAAATGCATATTGTCGAAGGTAAATAGGACAAGGTACAACATGTTATTACCTCAACTGGTTTTAGGAAAGGCTTCATCCTGTTTTTTGAATGAATTTGTCTTGTAGAACTTCCTATCTTCACCTTGTGAATTCCCACAAGCTTTATGCAAATTGTTGGGTTTTTTCTTTCCCTTGTTGGTGTCTCTTAATTATGGCCCTGTTGATACTAAGGAAACCATTTACATAAACTTCAAGGATAGTAGAGGGAATTCAAAATGAGTCCTTAGTTTTATGGTATTGCAATAGTTCTGTGAAGGGAGTGTTAATTTGGAGAAAGATGTTTAGATTTTTCTCTTTTCTGTAGATCCTGAGACCAGATTATCTTTCTAGATAACCTTTGCAGCACTGTGAATATGCAGTCTTCCTTAATGTTACTACTGATTTACTCTGGTGTAAGGGTCAAGAATATCAGCAAATGTAGTTTTAATGCTGTTTTGTTGATGCTTGGTTTTTAATAACTCTTCTTAGTTTAGGCCTTAGGAAATAGTGAGGTGGTTTGTGGTGGTTTTGTTGTTGTTTGGCTTTTTTGTGTGTGTGTGTTGGGCTTTTTTTTGGGGGGTGGGGGTCTTATGTAGCAGGGTTTTTGTTGTTTTTTTGAAGCATTGAAAAAAATAAAGGGGAAAAGTTTAGAAGTTGAAATGAGGGTGCTTGGAGGCCACATTGCCTGAGGCTAGCATAAAATCATTTTAGTTGGCTAGCATCAGCTCCCTGTAATGTGACAAACAGCATGACAGGAAAAAGAAATGAGGTCAGAACTTTGCAAGCAACTTTATTTTTTTTCCAAAAGCTGAGATGGCCCCAGAGGCCTGTTAGCAAAATTTAGCATATCTGTTGGTCTGCTTTGGCTTGCACCTGAGGAGGAAGCATTCAATAGATTTGTGATCAGAAGGCAGAGGGGAGGCTCAAAGCTGTAGTCACAAAGTCTGTTTTGCTGCCTCAGACAGAATCTGAGCATCTGTCAATATATTCTAATGTGTGATTAATATCTTTACTGTAGAAATATGATTATAAAATATAATGTCAACTTTTTCATTATATTAAAATGCATATTAATTTAGGCATGCAGTGTGTCAAAAATTATGTGCACGTAGCCTAGTCTACCTCAATTTTCTGATAGCTTGAATTGACTAGGATAACAGGTTTTCCTCTATGAAGGGATTTGGTGCTTTTTTTTTTTTTTTTTTGCTTAATATAGTATTTTTAGCTCATATTAAGACTCTTTTAATCCAACTTCCATTTTCAGAGAAAGTGCTAGATATTTCTTTGGTGGCATTTTAATATACTGAAGACCAAGAAAAGCTGTAAATCCAGTCCTGTAATTACATCTATAATGCTGGTATTTTCTCCCAGTATTTATATGCAATTTTAGATCTCCAATTTCAGTTTTTCACTCCAGTAAAAATTATGTATTGCTACCCAACTATGGATTTGTGGCTCTTCAGACAGTGTGGCTGTCTCATAATTATTTTCATTAACTTACACAGTTCCTTTTTTATGTTTTACAAGAGCCAGTGGCTACATTTGTGATTATAATGTGCAGCAAGGGTACATTTCTTCCTCCCTTCCTCACTGGTGCAGTCCTCAAAAAATTCATCACAGTTTTCATGAGATCAGACCATAATTATAAATTATTAAAGCTGCATAGGTATTTTATTTACCATAACTCAGATTTTCACAAAAAAGTCTGGTTCATCAAATGTATTTTTGCTTTTCTCCCCTCCATATCCTGTTGGTGACATTTTGAACTAATGTAGCTAAACTGGGAGCTGACAAATTCCGTTAAATACAATTAGTTCCCTAGTAGATGAGTCCTAGCTTGGTAAAACTCTAGAATAATTAGTTTTCTGGAGATGAAGTGAAACCAGCTGACTGTGTAGGGTCACAGCTTATCTGATTAAGTATTTGTACATGAACATAACACATCACCATATTCCATACTATATCTAGAGTCAAGGAAAATGTGTCCACACAATCCCTACTTAAGACCATGAAGCAGAATTGATCAACAGTAGAGAAAAACTTCTTGCTGAAGTCTTAGCCAGCTTGTTCATGCTACAGCCAGTTACCGTTTTTCATGCATTGTTTATCAGACATGCACCAAGCTCTCAATTGAGTATAGAGAAAAATGTCCTAAGGGGCAAAAGATAAGAAATGTGATTCCACCAAAATTGGACAGTTCTAGAAAGTGTAGCAATACTTGTGCTATTACTTATTCTAGTTACTGCAAAGAATTTAAACGGAATGACTAATTACTTAGTCTGTGAACTAATAGGTGGTCATACAATAAAGTAGAATTTAGACCTTGTCTTTTAGCTGAATGTGATATACATTGTGGGAGTATATAAAGGTAGTGTTGATTTAAAGATTTTTCTTTAGAAACTAGTACCTTAATAGCAACTATTATCTGTATTTACAGTATTACCCACAATACAACCCATAAATATAATGTCAGTTAATGACATACAACTTAAGACACTTCATGCAAAAGCTTACTTGTTAACAGTGAAGCACCTCATAACTTGAAAACATCACAGAGGAAGAACATCCAAATGCATTTTCACATCATTCAGCTTCTAAACTTGTTTGTTTTTGTTTTTTTTTTCCCTCTGTTCTCTTAAGAAAGCAATATTTTGAATCAGTTTATACTGTTACTCTTCACTTTATTCTGAATGCAGTCTGTGACTCAATCCTCCCCAATGCCATTTTGAAGAAAAGGATTTGAAGAGGTTCAGCTTTTCTCAGGATCAAGCAATTTAACCCAACACTAAATGTCTATTTTTTTTTTCCTAATAACAATATACAACTTAAGATTGAAAGCGTTACTTCATTTCTGAGCTATGTTGTGAGTGTAAAATATATTTATTACTTTCTTTGCAAGAGAAAAGGTGAAAATTAACTGTGAAACCGAATTTCCCTGGAAAGCATCAATGCTTGAAGAAGTCAGAAGTTCTACTAGGAAATAAAATTTACTCTCCTAGCACACTTACGCCTACTGTTATGTGTAACTAGTTGTTGCTTTGTGATATGATATTGATATGTAATTTTTTTAACTCATGGAGAAAAAGGATAAAATTTATGGAAAAACTTTAATAGTTACATTTGGGGGGGGGGGATTAATTTTCATAATTTAAGTTTGGTTCCATATGAAACAGAATAATGAGTTATTAAGACAGAGGAAAGATCTTTGAAGTCTAAATGATTGATGGTGGTGGGAAAGCTGAGCATGGAGCTGTGAAGAAAGATTCTTGACTTTGCAAGGTTTTTAAAGTTAAATCCATCAGTTTTGGGGGTTGAATCTCATGTATATCAGTGTAAACATTAGGAGGTCTTTATCAAGGCCTTTGCAGATATGTTAACTACAAGATTAAATGAATGTGTAGATTATCCTGAACATTATCATTGATCTTTTTAAAATCTATATGAGAAACAATGTTCAGAGTGTCTTTGCTTACTACAGGATATGAGAAACAGGCTTTCTTCCCTCTTTGGGATTTGTCTGTGTTTCACAGCTCCAAATGTATAACATCGAGCTTTTGAGCTTTAATATTTGGCAGCTGTGATGAGCAAGTGCTTCATCATATTAACATGATCTGCAGGACTGGAGTGTGCAGCATTTTCTGAGTCCTCATTTCTAGTATTAGCTTTAATGGTTAACAATGCCCTTGATGTTAATTGATCTCTTGCTTCCAAAGCACAGATTTTCATTGTAATCCATGCCACAATACCTATTGGTTTTGCTTCAAATGTTTGTTTCCACTTAGTGATTTTGTAACTTTATTTTTGTAACTTACATTTTAGGGATTTGTGCCCTACAAGTACTCTCTGACCTTAATGATAACATCTGAAATTAATTTTGCAATTTATTCTACTTGGAGAGCTGCCCGCTCAGTAGTCTGTTAACCAAGATTTGCTCTGTTCATTTAATCCGTTTTTTATGATGTAACTGTGCTTGTGTCTCAAATATCTTAGAGACAGGAGTCTATACAGATCATTTCTCTGCAGATTAGAAGCTGGCTCTGTAGTTCTGATACTGGTAAAGTTTCACCACAACTTCAAATATGGGAATTATTTAACAGAAGATGAACAAATACCCCCAACAATACAGATGCTATTATGCCATTTTACCTTTCTCCTTCTCTATTTTAATTCAGTTAAGCTTCACCCAAACTGAATTTTTCAAGTCCCCTATCAAGCACACTCCAAGAAACTAAGTTTGCTGCTCTCCATCTTTTGAAAGTAAAGCATGGAAATAAATAGATACAGGAGTAAGCTGGTAATATTTATTCCAGAAGCCTATGGAATAGTAAGGAGAGTGAATAGAACCCCATTTTATTCCAAATGATAGAGAAAAATATTGTAGGCTTTGTCTGAAAACGCAGACAAACCAAAAACCAACCAGCCAAACCCCAGTGATACAGACAGTCTGACCAAAAGTCCATCTAGCCAAGCATCCTCCTCCTGATGGTGGAAAAAAGCAGATACCTACAAATTGTCAGAAAAAAAAAGTAAACATAGCATTGGGTGACTAGGATATCCATAGCATAGGATACTCTCCCAGCTTTCTAATAGTTTGTAATCCAGAGGTTGCTTAAACCAGAATTGGTGTCCTTTTTTGTAACACCTAAATGGATTTCTTTTTGCTTAAATCATTTGGAGTTCTGATTTATGAGTTCTGTTGGCTTGTGTTGATTCATCTTGAAGATACTAGCAGTGGAGGTATCGGGCAGAAGGATGTGTCTGTCCCTGAGCTGCTTATGGTCTGGATTATTAGCAAAACGTAGCATTGATTTCAGTTTTTATCAATTTGCCAGGCAGTAATTCTGAGATCACTGATTTATAATTCCTTTTGGATTTAGCTGCCACAGTGGAACTGCAACATCTATATTCAACAGGAGTCATCAACCAGAGTTTTGGCTTAAATATGGAATTTGTCAACTCTACTAGTGGCCGGCAGTTGTAATGCTCAAGTCAGTAGAGAAGTATTTGGGACAAAGTACTGACCCTTCATAAGGAAGTGGAAATTCTGTCGCTAATTTCAGTTAGATCTCTTTTCACCCGATAATTGTGATGCTCATAAATAAAATGAGGGCTTTCAGATGATAAGCTGTTTCTGTGATTTGTATTTTTTATACACTGAGTTAGAGAGATAGAATAACTGAAAAGGGTATTTGAGACAGTGGCAAATAGAAGGAGGATGGAGGGGAGAATGTTTGGTCTTGAAAACTATGGTATCCCAGCTTCTTTGAGAATCTCAAAGTATCTCTAAATTAGATCTGACAGTGTGTATAACAATCTTTCAACACCACTATGGAAAAAAATCGGGAGGATAATACCTGTATTACCTATTCCAAAGAGTTAGGGAGAATGAGGCAGACTGTTATCAGATCAGTATATATTTTAAATCCTATTGATGTGTCAGCCTTTTACTCTTTGAAGTGACTCCAAGTTGTTCTTTGCTGTTTTTTTTCCAAGTTGTATGTGGGATTTAATATGGGGTTTTAATGTGTGCTTAATGAAAAAGCTTAAACTAGGCAAGAAGAGATAATGATGGTTTACGTTACCTTAAAATGTGACGAGTTCTGTTTTCCACATTCACATAAACTTGTATTAGAAGATGTGATTATGTATTTAATCAGACATTTTATTCTTTGTATCACATTGATGACAACAGTGTTCGGCTCCATCTCAACTACCAGATAGACAAGTCCTTTTGATGAAAAGCAACTGTTACAACTTCAAAATCCATGGTAAAAAGTTTTAGGAGGTATCAAGCAACCTTTCAGCTACTCTGCTTTGGGTAAATGACAGGAGAAAAAGATAGGCATACCAAAACCACTCTCATTAATTTTTCATAAGAATTAGAACACTTACCTTCTTTAGCTGATGACTGCTCATTTTGATGTGAACTGTAAATACAGATATGATAAGCAATTCTTAAGGACACAACTTGTAAGCCTCAGGCTTTTATTTTCTTTGCCTTTTAATCTCCTACAGTGCTGGTCGTGGGCTATATGGAATTGATAGCATGCCAGACCTGCGTAGAAAGAAGTCTTTTCCCATTGTTCGAGATGTGGTAAGAAACTTCTAATGCCATGAAACTGTTGATTCAAATGTCAGTTTTCTAGATCTTTCTTGTATTTATCATTGTGCATGTGAATCATAGTTTGTGAATTGTTTTATGGGAAAAAAAAAAAAAAAGGTATCTGGAGAGAAAGATTGGGGCCAGTAAAAGTCAATGATGCAGTTATAATGTACGAGAAGTCTGAATATCTCATCAAATATTGAGATATTACTTGTGGAATCAATTAATGTGCATTTCATGCAATAATAAACTGCCCATTTTCATGTTGAATTAGCTTATCAAGACAGCTGTTATTGAGTGCTTGGGATAGTGATTCACCTGATTTGATACTGAAAGAGTGTCAGAGAGTATCTTTTAAATAAATAGAGATCATAGAGTATCTTTTAAAAAGAATTTTTTTTAAAAAAGCAACCCTGTTTCACTGTGAATGTTTTAAAGATATATGCATACTTTTGGTAGAAGATGAGGTATGTTGTTTTAGCAGTCACTATAGATAATAATCTAGGGAAATAAATTTCAAAAAGGTGAAAAGAATGGCTGTTCCTTTGAGACTTATTCTTACTTCCAGTCTAAACAAGTTTAAGTAGAATCCATGCTCCCAAGAATTTCAAGTGCCATTCACATTTCTCTTTTTCTTTTCCTGAAGTATAGAATTCATAATGCAAAAAAATACCTATTTAGTCTTTGGTGTTAGTGAGCCGCCAAAACAGTTTCTCATTGTAAAGAAATGATGGGGAGTCAGCCTAAGTAAACAGCTACTAGAGTTGTTTTTAAAGATAATTTTCTGCCAAATTATTGCTCGGTGTATTCTCAGCTATTCTGTTCAGTTATTCTACAGTAATGTACCATGCTGTCTGAATAGTCAAAAAGAGAAAGCACAGCAAACATTTTTGAGTGGAATTCCTTCTGAAATTAAGGAAAAGTTGTAATTTATGACACAGTAGAGCCTGCGTTCATTGAAATAATCTTTATGACAGTATTCACTCCACTGTAAGTTGTTACACATGAATATAATTTGCGGCCACGTTATGACAATTTTATGCATATTAAATTGCACTTTGCTTTATTCTTAATGGTTGGAACTTTACAGACAGGTATAGCTCAGAATGGGTTAAGACATCAGAATCTTACTATTAACCGTTTGCAGAGGTTTAAAACTGAAATTTAGTCTGGAATTTAATTATGGAGTTAGAGTATAGCTCTTAACTATAAGTTCTTTATAGTAAATTATATTACAATTCAGTTCTGCAGCTGTAAACCTAAAACAACTTAATCCATTTAAGAGTAACTTATATCAGACTTACTGTTGGTCATCTTCATCTTTGAAAGATTATTTGTATTTGAAGGTATGTGCATTTAAAGCAACATCTGTGAGCTCTGAGGTTGTAATAGGTTGATTCCAAAATACCTTATTTAAATCAGTAACTTAATTCTCAGTACTTGTAAGATGTGATATCTTGTAAATGATCTTTTTTTTTTTTTCCTGTTTCCTTGTATTATTGTTTCAGTAAAATAGAATATTGCTAGAAGTGAGTGCTAGACTTTTACCTAATTAGATTTTTGTTGTTGTTGCAATAAATTTTAAAATTATTAATATTCTTTATAATTTCTTTCCTATCTCAACTGGATTTTTCAGGCTATGGTAAGTGCTTTTATACTGATAAATGTTTTAAAATATTCATAACAACCCAGGGATTTAATGAATGTCATATTTTATGATGACCTTTTATTAGAAAATAGAAAAACTATTTTATGATTCAGAATTTAATACTAAGTGAAGTTGTGCCATATGTGAATGTCTTGTCCTCTACATCATATATACCAACATTACTAGGAGAGTTTTATGTTAAAATGTTATTGATGTATTCCAAATATCCTTTCTAAGGACACAAGAAGATTGTTTAGGACCCAGTTGTGATGCTTCCTCAGTGGAACTGAGCAGCCTTAGATACCTAGACAAAGAGAATTTGAAAGTGTTCCCTACTTTTAAATCCTCTTGTATCAATTTAAATAAATTCTTCAATAGCTCTTGTAAAAGGTGAATTTCCTAAAGCAAATAAAGACCCTTAGGTACTATAGTGTATTTGTTTTGTTCTGATAACTAAATTAATGAATTATGGAAATATTTTATTTTTCCACCAACTTTGGCACTTGTGAAGGTCACTCCTTATTTTCCTAGTCCCTCTGAAGTTCTAGTTTCTGTACATTAGCTTTTATGCTTTCAAAATGGTATCTCAATATAAGGTTAATCAAAATGAACTTATTTTTAAGATTATATCTTTGACTCCCATTTGGTTCCATAAATTCACATTTTGAAAAATCAATTTTTCAACAGCAGCCTTTCTAGTTCCCTTTCTCCTAAGTCTCTGAGAAGTTGGGGTTTTTTCTCACTAATGCTCTGGGACTGTGCTTTCCCTGCTTGTTTTGGATTGAATCACAGAATGGTTTGGGTTGGAAGGGACCTTTAAAAGGTCATCTAGTCCAACCCCCCTGCAGGGAGCAGGGACATCTGTAGGACAGTTAGAGCAGGTTGATCAGAGCCCTTATCAACCTCACCTGGAATAGTTCCAGGGATGGGGCATCTACCACCTTTCTGGGCAACCTGGGCCAGGGTCTCTCAATCCTCAGTGTAAAAAAGGTCTTCCTTCTCTCTAGTCTAAATCTCCCTCTTTTTGCTTAAAAGCATCACCCCTTGTCTTATCACAACAGGCCCTGCTCAAAAGTCTGTCCCCATCTTTCTGACAGGCCCCTTTAAGTACTGAAAGGCCACAGTGAGGTCTCTCTAGACCATGTCACTAAGCACCACATCCAAACTTTCCTTAAACACCTGCAGGGATGGTGACTCCTCCACCTCCCTGGGCAGTCCATTCCAGTGTCTAATCACCCTTTCTGTGAGGAAAATGATTCCTAAGATCCAACCTAAACCTCCCCTGGTGCAGTGTCAGGCCATGCCCTCCAATCCTGTCACTAGTTGCCTGGGAGAAGAGACCAACACTAGCCTCACTACAACCTTCTTTTACATAGTTGTAGAGAGTGATAAGGTCCCCCCTGAGTCTTCTCTTCTCCAGGCTAACCAACCCCAGCTCCCCCAGCCTCTCCTCATAAGACTTTCCCTCCAGTCCCTTCCCCAGCCTCGTCGCTCTCCTCTGGACCCGCTCCAGCACCT